>JARHVA010004708.1:1215000-1464723 GCA_037957365.1 Torreya grandis
ATAGTTCACTCAAATGCATCTCTAGTTGGAGCAGTCATGAAATAATGTTTCAAAAACTGTCTATTGTCTGGAAAGGTGAGGTCATTACCTTAGAGGCCTTTGAACTAGAAGGCATTATTACCTAGGATATTATATATTTTATATGTTCTAATACACAAAGGAGTAAACTTATCTTGTTGTCCCTTTTTTATCATGTTTTATATCCTATAGAAGCAATAGGCATGAAATCCTGAAGGCTTTGATCTGAGATATTTTTTCAAAACACTTTTTGATAATATCTTGATGTTTACTGAAGATTTGTAGTGTTTTTGTTATTGCATATTCCATTTAGACTATATTAAGTAGCTTAAATATTTTATTCTTTGATCTTCTTCCATGTACCCTTGCATAAATTGGTACATTGGTATTCTAAGAGTAATGGGGAAGACTAGTTGTTACCTATATACTAGACAAAAAGGTGAAGTATTAAGGGGTTACTTGTGTTTAGTTCAGTCTACCCACAGTGCATACTTATATAAGAGATGACATTATCTTGGTTTATTTTTATTTTTATTTTAAGTGGTATCTACCAAATCTTATTTTTAGATTTAATCACTCCTTTCCATTTTGAATAGCAATTCAAAGATAAATTGATGGTGATTCAATTGTTATAGGCCCACTCTATGAATTCAATAGACTAGAATTCTATACCACTATCACAAACCTAAAAAATGAAAATAGCAAACTTGGTCAATACATTTTATTTCAAAAAATATATGACATCAATTGATTTACAATTCTTAGTAGCCATAACTTCTATCCGTTTGGTGCAATAGTTAGTGGTTATTACAACAAACTTATGCCCTTCTAAAGAGTTTGGGTTGATTACCCTAATAAACTTAAGGCCAAATTGGGCAAAGGGACATCCATCAATGATTGGATATAAAGGCATGACATAATTCACTTCTCTTTTTCTAAATACTTGGAACTCATGATAGGTAATGACATGGTTATGTGTATCTTTGAAGATCATGGGCCAGTAGTATCCCATCCTCAAAATTTTATGAGTTGTTGTGTTTCCTCAGGGATGTTCATTTGCAATATTATGATGAAAATTTTCCAAAATGTTTGAAACTTATTCACTTGAAACACACCTTAAATAGATTCTCTCATAGTTATTTATATATATGAATCCCTTATTGATCATATAATGAGGTGATTTGAGCCTGAGGGTTTGTCTCTACTCTCTATTAGGTCATGAGGACATGTACCTATGAGTAAATAATAGATGATTTAAGTGTAACACTCACCACAAGTTACCCAAGTCTCATTAATTATTTAATATTGATTTGTAGATTGGTCTCACTCATCATTTGGATGATTCCTTGGCATCTCACCATTTTGGTTAGCCTAATTTCAACATCAAACTCTTTAGATTTTATCCATACACTTGCCTCTTCTCTCACCCAACTCATTCTATCCAAGTGTGAGTTTGATGGTTGGGTCTAGAATAATTAGGAATGTCTTATTCCTTATAATATAATGCTTAAATTTTTTAATAGCCTTGATCAATGCATATATCCATTTATCTATCATAGATTATTTCAACTCTACATCTTTTAGATTGGTACTCATGAAGGCAATGGGATGTTCATTGTCATACATATTTTGTGTAAGTAAAATAACTATATTATTTTTTGAATCAAATGAATAAAGACACAAATATTTATTGATGTCTAGGATAATCAACATTAGATTTTGAAAAAATGACCGTTTTGATATCTTGAAAATCTCTCTTAGCCTCTATTGTCCAATCTATCTTAGCATCTTATTTTATCATAACATTCAATGGATTAACAATATCTATAAAACCAAAAATGAATTTCCTTACAAAGTTAATATTCTAGAGAAAGACTTTGATTATTTATTATTTTTGAAAGGCATCAGGTAGGAGATGGCCTGAGTTCTTTTGGGATTAATGGAGATCCCATCCTCCATGATGATGTGGCCTACATAGCTTCCCTTCAATGACTCTAAAGATACTCTTCTTTGGATTAAGAGAGACTCCATATCTTTGACATCTATCAAATACTCTTTACAGATGATATGGATGATAAAATCTATAATTTTAATATACTATCAAGTCATACATGTATATGATGATGCATTTGCCAATAAATCTTTGAAATAAAAATTTCGTCACTTTCTATATTTTTTCTCCAATATTGATTAGGTTGAAAGGCATCCTTTTATATGCAAAATTTTCACACTTGGTGGTAAATGTAGACTTCATTCTATCTTGTGTGTCCATTAGTACTTGGTTATGGATTGATAATTTATTTAGGAAGGACATAATCTCAAAGTCACTAACCATCTAAATTATCTCACCTAGGGATGGAAAAACATAATTATCCTTTTCTAATGCTCAATTTAGGTTCTTATAAATAACACAACTTAATTTCTCCATTCTTATTTTTGACTAGTACTAGGTTGGATATTCTAATAAAATTCATGATTGAAAATATAATCCTAACATATTTTAGCTTTTATACATTTATTTGGATGAGGGGTTATAGTATCAGATTAACTGGTCGATATCTCTACCTGAAAGGCTTGTGTTGTGGCTTCAATGGACTAATATGGGTGATGACTCTAGGGTTAAATATTTTCAAGTCTTCATATGTCTAGGAAATCACATTATTGTATTTTATTATAAAACTCTTTAATTTTTATTTCTCACTTTCAATACAACTCAAACCGATGTTCACATATTGAGGATGTTAGTTAGTGCCTAAATTCTCTTTGATGAAATCAAACACAGTTGCTTTAAATTATTTCTACTTTTGATCTTATGCATCTACATTAAAAGATCATTCTATGGAAACCATTTCTAGAGGGATGTGATTTTCTTTCAGGTTTAGGATACCATCTTCTTCTAGATCTTCAATATACATGGGTTTAACATCTCTAATCTATCAACTAAGATTCACAGATTATGAAACTACTCATGAATTGGATAATTTGTTAATCAACCTCAAAGACATATAATTTTTCCACATAGACTGGGATAGATGGGCAAGGAACTATCTCTATAGATAATTTTTGCATTTTGGACTATTGGAGTGAGGCCAGATTATTAGTTGAAGCTACTAGTGAATCTATCATCTAATTTTTTTCTCTTGGGATGGCTCTGATATTGAATTATTCAAAGGACTTAATCAGGGACCACACTTGATGTTTATACTTATCTAATTAGGTGAAATTACGTTGATAATTATTTCTTGTATAGGTAACAACCACTTAAGAATAATTAAAGATTTGAAACTACCTAACATTATGATTTAGTGTGAATTTTGGACTAAGGATTAGAGTTTCATACTCAAATCTATTATTGGTGAAAATAAATTTCATCCTGTAGGTAGTTAGGTACTAACCATCTGGGTTTGCCTAGGATATGCTAACACCAAAACCTTATTTTGATCTAGCTCCATGAAAATGGAGAGTCCATAACTAAGGACCCTTAAATTCTTATTCATAAATCTCCTACTTGGTAGTGAATGTGTATATTCCTACATGTGGAGATGGGAAGTAAATTTTCTCATTGTTGGCATTGTACTCAATAATCAAGTACTTCATATTTGGTTCTCTATCCACATGAATCTGATTGGCTACTGATTTTCAAGGCAGCTACATGTGTGAAAAATTAGTGGCCATCTATCCATTCAGTGTATTAGTCTAATCTTAGCTCATAAATAGGCCATAAGCTAGGATGTCCATGAATAAAATCTCTATGTAGTGTTATACACATGGTTTTAATGCTAGTTGGATGTATACATTTATTAATTCTCTAATGTAAGGTATAGAGGACTTGTCCAACTATAGGATGACTATTTTGGAATTAGCTAGGATCAAACCAATCTTATTACATACTGTTAGAACATATAACACTTAATTGGTGCCTTTATTGGAATCTTAACACATTTACATAGATAAATAATAAATGTTTTATTATTTTTATTTAACACAAGTTAAATCATCATGTAAATATAATAATAAAACATATTAATTATGTTGTTATTTAAAATTTCCTTAGGGAGAGGTTGAACTAGTCCACCTCCACACCCCAATATAAAAAGAGTTTTACCCATTTGGTAAAAAACACACATACAACATTGTGACATTATAATATATTTGTGTGTGGCATATATCATTGCAAACAAGGTTTTGTGAAGAATGGTCTGAGAAGAAGTAAGAAGTTTAAGTATTTTGTATTGGGTACATTGAGAATTTCTAAGATATATGATTATATCAATCTGTGATTTTTTACCTATTTAAATTTTTCCACATTAAATTCTTGTGTCAACATTGATCCGTGTCTTTACTTATTAATTATTGTATCTAGATATATACCATGTGATCATATTATGTTGAATTTAAAATTTTAACAAGGTATTAGAGCCTAAAGATGAATATTAATCAGAAAGACAATTTGTTGGAGGATCTAGACTGTGTTCAAGGAATTTTTTTTTTCAAACCTATATGTTTATATGATAAAGGAGGGAGAAAAAAATTATTTTTTTATCATCTTGGAGGCTTATCTCTTAGATCTTAAGCACTCAATTTTAATTCAAACAAATTAAAATAATTTCAAATCATTCCAAAACTTTGTTCAATAAATGTTTTGAATATATTTACTACTGTAGGAGTCTTTGTATGATAATGTATGGATTCGTTTAGTTTAAAAAAAATAAAACTCAGTTTTGGCTTCAAAATTGTCCTTTGAAAATTTTAAGTGCATTGTGATGATGATTCAAGGCTTCCTATAGTGTTTTAGACCTTGAGAAGGTTATTATAAGCATCTATAAAATTTGTCTCTCTCCCTTAGGCATTGGTATTCTAAAAAATAAAATTATGAACCAAATATTAAATTTTGAATCTTGTTTTAGATTTAGCAGGCAATGTAAGGAAGGTATACAAATTATTTGAGATTTTAGAGGCTTATACAAACTTATATATGCATCCCTACTACTAGTGTACCATACCTTTGCCTGAAGTATGTTAAAGGTATGCAAATATTTTGTACATAGTTGTATGGATTATTTAATAAATAGTTTATTTATTAAAAGGAAAAGTTACTTGCAACTTGAAAATAGATGACCTCTTAAATTTTTTTAATCTAAAAATTAAAAAAATAAATTCTTTTATATGCACAATATAGGTATGTATGTTTGTATACATACATATATATAATATACATACATACATACATGTGTGTGTGTGTGTGTGTGTGTGTGTGTGTACATACATACATATATATACATGCATACATTCATACATACATACATACATACATACATACATACATACATATATATATGTATGTATGTATGTATGTATGTATGTATGCATGTATGTGTGTGTGTGTGTGTGTGTGTGTGTGTGTGTGTGTGTGTGTGTGTGTGTGTGTGTGTGTGTGTGTGTGTGTGTGTGTGTACATATATATATTTACACACACACACATATATACATACATACATACATATATATATATATACATATATATATATATATATATACATATATATATATATACATATATATATATATATATACATATATATATATACATATATATATATATATATACATATACATACATACATATATATATATATATATACATATACATATATATATATATATATATACATATATACACATATATATATATACATATATACATATATATATATATACATATATATATATATATATATATATACATATACATATATATATATATATATATATATATATACATATACATATATATATATATATATATATATATATATATATATATATATATATACATATACATATATATATATATATATATATATATATACATATACATATATATATACATACACACACACACACACACACACACACACACACACACACACACACACACACACACACACACACACACACACACACACACACATACATATATATGTATGTATGTATGTATACATATATACATACATACAAACATATCAGAAAATAAGCTTTAAAATAGATTAGTGCATGTATTGTTTCAAGTGGTAGTGTAGAAGAGTTGGTTGGTGTTATTTTTATAAAATCTTATAATGAAGAGGTCTAGTGTCAAAAACTCACTAAATATTTCCTTTTTGGTCAAGTTAATTATAAAAATTTGATTAATTTTGAATTCTATTCTTTTGTCTACATGTCAACTTTTCTAACGTGTAAAACCCTAGGCCTAGTCAAACTTATCGACCATGGTCATGTGACTAGTCATTTCCTAAGGTTTGGAACATTTTGATGCATTGATGTGTTATATTTTTTGTTTTGAAACTTTTTATTATAGATTTTACACCTTATTTAATTATAATATTTAAATATTTATTTTGTGTGCGACTCTTATGACACATAAATTAGTGTATTTTATTCAATATTTTTGCATTATTTAACATATATTTGAACAAATTTTACTTGTTTATTATTGTTATTTTCTTTGATATCAAATAAATTTAAAATTCACATTAAATAAGGTTCATTTTTAATGATTATTCTTACATTAGTGTATTTTTGTGACACTTGTGACACCTTATTTTGTTACAATCTTTTACAATTTCCTTGTTTTGTCTATAATTAATCTAGAAAACTATTATCTATTTACACTTGAAATTTATTTTATTTTCAAATGGATTATAAATTCACATTTAAAAATGGTTCAAATTTAAGCTATTTATAGTGTTGTGGTGTCAATTCTAAAGAGAAACAATGGATTATCCTAATTTTATACTAGATAAATCACAAATGCTTAATGGATGTAATTATAACATATGGAATATTTATGTTATATTTGAATTTATGTCCCAAAATATATGGAACATTATCTTCAGGACTAAAAATCCCCATCAGGATAACATGTAACACATGAGATTTCAAATGTGTTTCAACATAAATCATAAGAATCCATGGCATTTATCTTACAGAGTGTTAAAGATGAATTCCTACTCCATACCAACAATCAGGAGTCACTTAGCTATACTTGAAAACTACTTGAGTCTATGCGTAAGGTCACTCGTCTCTCGAATATTGTTAAATTAATTATTGAATTATTAAATACACCTATGAAAGGTGATGAAAAGTTTGTTAAGTTTATTGATAAAATTAATAATATCAAAGCTCAGTTAAAAAAGTTGTAACTATAATTTGATTCAAGACCAATTGATTTTTTAATTATTTAGCTTATCATTCATGAAAAGTTTCATAATTTTATCTCAATTCTAAATTCAAAGTACCAAACATAGCAAGATATCCCAAACCTCACCACCTTATCAAATATTTTGATTCAATAAGAGAAAGTGAGATCTAATTTTAATTATAAAGAGAATTCCACTCATGCACTTATCACTCTCAACCCTAGTTCCAAGAACAAAGAAAACCTAAAACCTAACCCTAATTTTTCTAGTAATAAGAATGGGGATAATAGATCTAGTAATAAGAATAATAAATATAAGTTTAATGGGAGTTTTAATATGTGTGGTAAATTTGGTCATATAAGAGAAACATGTTATAAAAATAAATATTGAGTTAATAATCAATATTCTAAAAATAAAAAGGCAATAAATCTAATCAAAACAAATAGAAGAATCAAAATCCTAATCAGAATAACAATCAAGATAAAAATTAAAATGTTATTACTTTATATGATAGATTATTTTCTACAAATGAGAATGAATGGATTCTAGATAGTGGTGTATCGCACCATATAACTTGATTATCTAATATTTTCTATTATTTTATAGATATCTATAAAAAAAATATTTAGGAGATAATTGATTTTTAGAAATAATTGAGAAAAGAAAGAGAAAATTTGTAAATGTTTTTTATTAATTATGTTTTTAATGTACCTAAACTTATTAAAAATTGCTATGTTTTTCTCAAATTATGAATGATAATTTCATTGTAAGATTGCTTAAAGATAGTTTTTATATTATAAATCAATCTTGTTTTATGATTATTTAAGGTGTTCAAAAGAATGGATTATACATTTTACTACTCTTCTGCATGTTTACTTTCATCACATAATAAGATTAAATCTCAATTAGGAAATGAAATTTTAGGATATGTTAATTTTATAAGTTTACATGATATGTATTCTCATAATTTTGTTATTAGTTTACCTTTTATCTCTTCCCATCATGAAACTTGTGAGGGTTAATTTTGTGGTAACAAACATACTAATCCCTTTCACAAGAATCATGATGTGAATTCCTCTCATCCTCTAGAATTAATTCATAGTGATGTTGTAGGACCTCTTGAAGTTATATATATTAATGGTTCTTTGTATGTTATTAATTTTATATATGATTATACTATAATTATCTGGTCATATGTTATTAAAAATAAATTTACAGTGTTGTCTAAATTCAAGGAATTTAAAGTTATTTTTGAAAATGCTTCTAGTTTTTATATTAAGAGATTAAGATATGATAATGGTGGTAAATAAATTAGTAAAGAGTTTGATTCTTTTTTCATTAATTATGGTATTCAATGTGAACAACTCCCTATTGCCCTTATCAAAATGGTAATTGATGAAAGGAAAACTACATGAGTATAAAAATGGATAGAATAATGTTGCATTCTTCAAATGTTTTTAAGTTTTTATGGTTGAAGCCATAAATACTATTGTGCATATTCTAAATAAATTCCCAACCAAAGCCTTGAAAATTTCTACTCCTTTAAAAATGTGGTCTAAAAAGAAACCCAAAGTTACTCATCTTAAGATCTTAAATAACATTGCTTCTATCTTTGTTCCTAAATTTAAAATAAAGAAGCTTAATCCTACATCCTATTCTTGTATTTATGTAGGTTATGGAGATAAGACTGAAAGATTAAAAATATATGTTCCATCTAAAAGATAAATCATTGAGAATAAGAATGTTCTTAATCTCTAAAACTATTTTTGTGATCCATCTATTGAACCTTCTCAATGTCCTTCTTTTGATGAACCTAGCTATCTTGTTTCTCCTTATGAAGAAACATATGCCCTAGATGAAGTTGATACATCTTTGGATAATTTAGAGTTTGATGAACCCCATAAATTTAATGTTCAATATAAAAAATATAAATGGGTAGAATCCATAATCCAATATTCTAATTTTGATCATCTTAATATATTTAACTAAGAGTCCACATTATTATCATGCCTTAATTACTGTATATGAATGTGAACCTAAATATTTTGAGGAATCCATTCAAGATGATACATATAATTTTGTTATTCAAGCTATGTTCAATGCATTAATTAAGAATTAGACATAGGATCTTGTCCTTCCTCTACCTAAAAAGCATATTTTTAGTTATAGGTAGCTTTATAAAATCAAGTATAGTTCAACTAGTAAAATTGACAAGTTTAAAGAAATATTATTCATTCATGGGTTTACTCAAAAACTCATGATTGGATATGATGAAACCTTTGACCCTATAAAAAATTGAGTATTTTTAGATTACTTATTGCTCTTGTAGCAAAAAGTGGTTGGGTTATCCATAAAATGGATGTCAATAATTCTTTTATAAGTAGTGATTTAGAAGAGGAAATATATATGACTCAGCCTAAATCTTTCACTGATACTAATAGAGAACATTTTGTGTGTAATTTATAAAAATACTTATATGGTTTAAAATAAGATCATATATCTTAGTGCTCTAAAATTAATTCTTTTTTCAAAGAATAAGGTTTTTCTAACTGCTATTTTGATAATGATAATTTTGTTAAAGTTAAAAATGGTCATGTTATCTTAATTTTTTAATATGTTGATGATGTTTTAATTATTGGTAATATAACTATTTTAATTCTTAAATATAAGTATAAACTAAGTTAAATGTTTGAAATTATTGATTTAGGCATTCTTCATCAATTTTTAAGAATGACTATATTTCAAGATAAGCATTCTATTATTGTATCACAATCTCAGTATACACATAATCTTATTATTAAATTTAATAAGTTTTATTGTAAATCTACATCTAATCCTATTTAATTTAATGTTAAATTTGATCTAAAACCTGCATGTGAAAAATCTAACCCTACTTTATATAGATAGCTTTTTGGTAGTTTGATTTATCTAACCATTAATAGGATATATATTTCATATGTTTTTGGTGTTGCTTCTAAATTTATACAAGATATATATTTGGATAATTAGAAATTAATTAAATTTATTCTTTGTTATGTTAAATTAATAATTAATTTCCATTTATTTATTCTTCCATAGATAATTCTAAATTATATGGTTATTATGATGCTGACCATACTAGTGATATTTTAGATCAAAAATCTACTTCTAGATATGGGTTTAAGTTTGGTGCAGGTGATATCACTTGGAGTGGTTAAAATCAACCTATTGTCTCTATCTCTTATACTTAAGTAGAGTAAAGAAGTGATAAAAAAAACTACTAAAGAATCTATGTCATTGATAAAGTTGTTGGGATAAATTCATTTAGATGTTTCTCACTATATTATCTTTCATTTTGATAACTCAAGTTGTATAGATCTGGTGAAAAATCTAATGCAACACTAATGAGGTAAAAATATTGAAATTCATGTGCATTTCATTCAAGATAAAGTCCTTAATGGTGATATTAATCTACATTTTAATCCTTAGATGAAGAGGTGGTAGATATATTCATAAAACCACTTGGTGCTACCAAGTTCTATTACTTTCATACAATGTTAGAATTCTCAGAGTTTCAATTGAAGGGGAGTGTTCCTGACAATGTCACTTCCTAAATGACCATATGTTCCTTCTACTTCTTTATACTTATCATTATAAATCATTGTAAAATTTGAGTAGAATTTATGTAAACTTTGTGTGTAATTTTTAATTTTGTGCCCAATACATAAAAGCATATTTTTTAATAGAGTTCCTTATGTTATAAAAGGCTCCAAATATGTATGGTTGATTATTCAAGAGAAATTATGAGATTTAGTTTCAAGATCATGCTAGCCTAAAACTTATCTTGAGTAGTTTATGGATTATAATTAATTTTGTTTAAAAAGGTGACTTTGGCATGATGATTGTTTTTAAATACTTGAAATTTTTACATAGTATATTTTTTTTTAATTACTTATGTATTCCCACTTAGCATTATGGGGGAATTTTGGAATATATATTGCTTAAATGGTGACTTTATTGGACCCTTAACACATTTACATAGGTAAATAATAACTATTTTATTATTATTATTTAACATGGGTTAAATAATCTTGTAAATACAATAATAAAACACCTTAATTATTACCATTTTTTAAAATTTACTTAGGGAGAGGTTAAACCCATTAGTTATAGTGGTCCACCTCCACACCCCAATATAAAAAGGTTTTTACCTCTATGGTAAAAAATACACATAAAATATTATGACATTGTAATATATTTACATGTGGAAAATATAATTACAAATATATTTTTGTGAATAATGGTCTCAAAAGAAGTATGAGGTTGAAGGATTTTATATTGGGTACATTGGGAATTTCTAAAATATATGAATATGTCAGTTTATGATTTTTACCTCTTTGATGTTTTCCATATGAAATCCATGTGTCAACATTGATCTATGTATTTAATAATTCATTATTTTATATAAATATATCTTATGTTATCACATTATATTAAATTTCAAATTGTATCACATAACTATTAGTATCACATTGGATGAGGACTTGAGTCAACTAAGAAATTATGAACACTCTTTCTAAACATGCAGATCATTAGTAGAAATGGTGGTACTATTATCACTCAATATTGAGCCATAAAGATGGTTTTTCAAACCTACTATATATTGAGTGAAACATTGGATTAATTATATTCCTATGGGTTGCCTATAGTAGAGGTAAACCTCTCGGTTTAAGGGCTAGCTCCCTAGGTTTCTCTTTTATAGCTTATCACATACACTACTTTCTTACTTAAATAAAAAGGGGTAGAAGGAACATGAAAATTAAATTAATATAATGAGGTGATACACCATAAATATATAAAATATACTACCATACCATTTCACTATGAAAAATGACTCACAACACTAGTCACTATCCTAGATTGCTCTAACATCAATATTTCAAACATGGAGGTGATATGCATTGTACTACTCAAAGTTAGTGAACATGAGGTCAGATTATAGACACTAATGCTACTCCTTAAAATTTAAGATAAAAAATACACTATATAAACTTTATTTTACTTGTTAGAGAAATAACTACTTGCATCAACATGGAAGAGTATAGATAAGGTGATGATAGATACTTATCACTAGACACTTCACTATGCACCACTTCACACACTATACAAGAAATTTATGGAATTAAAAATGGATTGGAAATAATTATTTAAATTTAAAATATAGTATTAAAACTATTATGGATTCACAATACCAGGTGTGGTCCCTGTATAAAGCCAAAAATTGTTGTTTAAATAGATCTGATAAAGAGAGAGAGAGGGGGGGCATAGTAGAGGAGAAGTGAAAAGTGTTAATAATAAAGGTAAAAATTACTAATAAGGTAATATTTATTAAATATTAAATCATTTATTACATGCGATATGTTGAATCTCTAAAGATGATCTGATCCTCCAAGTGGCATAAGAGTTACACTTTGGCCTTGACACCTTGACTAGCTCCTTAGAAACTACCT
This sequence comes from Torreya grandis, assembly GCA_037957365.1. NCBI lineage: Eukaryota > Viridiplantae > Streptophyta > Pinopsida > Cupressales > Taxaceae > Torreya > Torreya grandis. The sequence continues at coordinate 1,227,704 of JARHVA010004708.1, forward strand.
TTCCTTGCATAAAATAAGTTAAAACTAGGAATTAAAATAATTAATTTAAATTTAAATGATGTTTTAATACTAATTTTAATCCTAACATGCCTTAGGAAACTCCTCTGACCTACAATTCAATCATTCATGTGCATATGTGTAACAAGGACTCTTTAATCCCTATGCCTAGTTTGGGCCAAGTGGCTCAAAAATTTAGATTATATTCTCTAGATGATAAAAAAAATATTAATGGTCCTATAATATTGTATTGGATCTGAGACACACCATTTTTTTTCTTGGACTAGTTCCCAAGAACTTATTTTTCTCCTTAGACCTTCATTAGGCCTATTTTTCCTTATAGCCATTTTTTTATGTAAAATCATTGTGTAGGTAGTTTTACAGACAATATTGGAAATTTTTTGGCATATTATATCACCCACTATGGCCTTACATCTCCATACCAAATTTAAACTTCAAGATAAGAGTGAAAACCTATTTTTTCTACCTTTCTCTCTCTTGAATCAAGCCTCAATTAAGCCTACTTACTTTAGACCCTATTTTATTGATCCATCCTTATAATTTTATTCAATTTATATAGTAAAAAACCAACCTCCATGTAAAATTTGAGGTCTTGAGACCCTATGGAAGTATGCATACCAAGAAATGGCCATGTCACCTAGTCTCATTTTGGGCCTATTTGAGACTTCATTGAAAAATGGGTCTAGTTTTGGTCATATATAGAATATAAATTTCATGTTTTTGGACTTTAATGGATATAAAAAGTCTCAAATGACCTCATCCCATTATTTGGAATCTCTCTCCTTCTCATAACACCTAAAAAACACTAAAAATGTGCAAATATAGGCCATTTGTACCAATCCATACTAGTGATGTCAACAAAAATGTACATGATAATAACTTCCTTAGAGTCTTAAAAAACATCTAAGATGATTTAGGATCAAAATATCTCATCAAATATGATTTTGAGCACTTTTTCCTATGACTAGTCATTATAAGGGTTTAAGAGATGTTTTAAACCAGTTTGGGGTCTTAACAATTGTTCATAAATAAAAAATCATTAAATTACCTAATTAAACTTGGAAAAACTTATTAATATACCCATTAAAATATTTCAAAATTTACATACTACCATGAAAATCATGGACAATGGTATGAGCATCTGAAGTTTCTCCTTAGGTGGTTATCTTAGCTTTCCTTGAGCGTGAGATGTGTCAAAAATGGATTTTGGGTCTCAAAAATAATTACCAATTATAGGATAAGATAATAAACATTAAAATAAATCCCCTCCATGGTTATAAATTCTCTTTAAGTTTTCAACATTCTTATGTATGCATTTGGTACACTAATCAGGGTGTTTAGGGTTTAAGATTGCTTTACCTTTACAAGCCCTCAACATCACTTAGACTAAGAAATGAAGTGTTTTGACATATAAGAGTGTATGTATATAATTAAATTTATTTTACCCTACCTTAAAATCCATTTATGAGGTATATAATGTTTGGTTTGTGTTCATGAGCTCAAGTAAACCTCTAGGTCTCTTGAATAGATCCTACAAATGGAGTGGACCAGGTCAGAGACAAAATAGTGGATATTTACACTATTGGTATTACCTTGATAACACCATGTAAATATATATCCACTCATGACCAAAAATTTTACCAAATTTAATAGTTTTATCATGCCTATAGATGCCTCAAAACTCATTTTTTTAAAAACTAGTTAGTTAGTTGCTTGAGTTTTTATGCTTCATGGGTCCCTGACTAAGTTTGTTTCTTTTCACCTTGTCATTGTGGTATGAGAGTGACAATAAGGATTTTTTGATTTTATAGGATCCTTATTTAAATTTTACTTATCCTTTATTATTCACTTCTCAATCTTATGCACCCTATCAAAGTACCATCTCTCTTCATCTCCTTTTAGCTTACACTCTGCCAACACTGGCTATAGGTAACAGTCTCATTATGGAAACATGGAATAGGTTATATCCACTCCAAAAATAATTATCACTTATAAACCTTCAAAAATAATTTATAAAACCCCTTTTTCACCTTTTCCAAGTCTATCAATGCATACACAAGTACATACATGATCTACATGTTACACATATCTCCATGACCCAAACTTAACACTATTGTAGGTGAATCTTTCATCTCAGTGGATCCAATACTTAAATTCATCATGTTTTAGGTCTATAATACGTATAAAGGACCTTATTTTATTAATTCCCATATCAAAAGTGCATATCTTCATCTCATTATATATACCAATATCTAACCCTCAATCATGTGTCTTCTTTTGTTCCTCACCCTATCAGTGTGAGTGACACTTTATGTTAGTTATAAGTGATGTTTTCAACATGAAGGTTAGGTCATATTTGTACCTTGATTTTTGAGACTCTACCTTTTGTATTTTAATGGTATCCATGTATTTAATAACCTCATTTTAAGCTTCACTTGCCTTAAAAGTATTCAATCATTTCACTTCCCACTTCTTGGGCTTATGACTGAGTGTGTTTATAGATATGATTGTAGGTATTTATCTTAGGATCTAGAATTGAGATCATCCCAATTATCTTGTTGATAAAATACTGGATCAATCCTAGAACCAACTAGGGGTTTTGAATCATCAATTCACTTCAATATCTTCATTAAGGTCTGAAGGTTCTTATTGTATTGCACTTTGGTTCATCTTTTCTTAGCATGGTTGTAGGTGATCATGAGACACCTCTATACGGACTATTATAATTTGTGTATGTATTATAGGTTAGCCATGGATAAACCTAGTAAACCCTCTTCCTCATAATTTAAACCTTTTTACTATTGGAGTGTTTAATCAAAGTGAAGGATTGAATCACATCCAACCATTTAGCTCCTAAAAAGCTTACTAACCACACTATACAGACTAAGACAGAGTACAAGCATGGTGTATGAAGTGTGAGGTTTGAATGGGATTCATGGTATTAATTATATGTTTAAATTTCATCTCATTTAAAATACAAATATTTTCTCTCTCACATTTATTGATCTCCAAGAAACTCCTTAACCATTTATTGAAGTATCGTGTTAACATTCAACTATAGGTGAAGGTCTAACACAACTAAATAGACCTGTAGGTGTTGATCATTGGGTGTTCCTTTTGAAAAAACTATCTTGTTCCTCAACCACCTACATTGTCTCTCTCATTCTCAAGAACCTTGAATCATGTATCTTCTCTAGTCATGAAACTTATTACCAAACCTTGTCCACCTTTTTCACACATGTCCTTTGGTGTATGGACTGTATATGGAATATGGACCTTTGTGTGTTGGTAACGAAGTTTATTGATAATTTTTCATGATTTTTATGATATTAATATGCTTCAATGAGATTCAATTACATCTTATATGATATCAAGACATGCTTAGCATGGATTTGGGTCTTTCATTACATTTGATAGATTTGTAAACCTATGAATGTTTGAGACATTTCATGAACTTTCTCAAAATTCAAGTTTAGACCATGTTTTACATTGAGTATTGAATTACAATAACTCAATAGTGGATCTTTTTTAGATCTATGAAATTACTAATTGATATTCAGTTTAAACATGAAGTTCATACCTAGAAAGATCACCCACATTCTATACAAGTCTCTCAAGAAGAAAGACAATTAGAGATTATAGAGAGATATAGTAATTAAAAAAATATTAGTTACATGAATTTTAAGGATCTTATATGAGTGATGGAAACCTATGAGAATGATCACCATGAAGAGAAAATAAAGATTTGCATCAGACTTAATTAGAACAACCTGTGTACTAAAACCGTCTTCTTTCAAGTGAAACTCTCTCATTGAAATTAATTGGCCAATGAAACCATCATGAAAGGGAGATCCAAGAAATATATAAAACACCCTAAAAATCTTTATTCTCCATTAATTTTTTAATTGTGGAAACAAGTATAACAATAGACCCCTCTCAGATGCATAAGCCATAATGACCTTTTGTCACTCTTAGCGATGGTTCATATATAATAAGACATCATTATAAAAAAAATTCCACCATTTTGAATATTAATTTTACCCTTACAAATGTCCAAAATTTCATCTCCTAACTTTCTCTCTTGGTCATACCATCCACTTCAAATTTATCTTTATAAGCTTGCAAAGGGAGTGATGGAGAAGAAAAGTAGATTGGAGTGTCATTTCAACCTTAAAATTGACCTAGAAATGGTAAATAATGTGGAGTATCATAAAGGACACTTAAAAACCATTTTTAGTTGGCAAATAATCCTCTAAGGTCGTACAAGTGCCCAAAAGTGCTTTAAAAGTGTTATTTTCTTTGTTTTCTTGGTTAAAACTACAAGTCTGTCAGACTCTAACTATTAATGAACCTTCCTTGACTTACTTATAAAAAAAAATATGTTTTTAACCTCTTTGAAACATTATATTTTGATGTGGTATGTCCCATTCCTCCCAAAGGGTCCATAAGGTTTCCAGAAGTGATTTTTTGTCTCAGAAAGACAAAATAAAGTTAGATCATGGTAATATATCATTAAATACACATAAATAAATTTTTTACATGAATTATAACCATTTTAGGCCTTTAACCAATTTTTACTAAATGGGACCTTGTAGTTGACCATAAGACTAGGTAAGTAAACATAAGACCAAAACTTGGACAAGGCTAAACAAGGACACATATGACCATATAGGACTGGTTAAGACCACACAAGACCATTATTAGGCCATGGAAAAAATTAAAAAACTCAATGATGTTTAAAATTATCATGTATGAATGAAATTTAAACTGGGGTCAAATTTGGTCAATAGGTACTTTGGGGTTGTCTTTACATACCATTATGTTTGCATGTGTAACATTGGACTTGTTAGATGTAAAGGGTCTCCTAGTCAGGTCCTTGAGTAATAACTCCCTTATAGAACATATACAAATGGGGATTATGATTAATATATAAAAGGTAATTCAAATCAATAATAACATAATATGAAAACTATATTAAAACTAAAACTCATGCATGACCATAAAACTAAGATATCAAAATAAAAAAAACTTCTTACAAAATCCATAAGTTTGGAGAAGAATCAAGATTTGAACATCAAAACCAATCACATAACTTTCCTCATAATTTATTATTAATCTCAATAGATAAAATTCTCCTCCTTTTTAGACTGGAAGGATACAAGTATATATAATCTTGTGATGTGGAAGGTCTCATCTCTCAAGTGAAGTCTAATAAGACATGTTTAATAGAACTATGTTTCAACTCTCATGCAAAACATGCATGTACAATGGTAACTATCTATATTAGATTTATTTGACTAAAATACAATATATACATGCAAATTAAATTATGAATTAATGTTTTAACCTAGACAAATATACAAATACATATGTATAATTAGAGTGGTGTTGATGTGGCAATGCTAGAAGAATAAAGCTATGGGATAACATCTATAAAAGCTAAATTAGATAGAATTCTGATTGTAACTTGAGTTAAAACTAGAGATGAATCATTGTAACCTGAGTTACAAATAGAATTTACACTATTGTTCTAGTTATATTCAAATTTTCCACCAATATAGTTGTAACAATTTAAATTAGAAGTGATTCATATACGAGCATCGTCTATGTTTGTACTAGTGTGTATTTTGGATACTAAGTACCCTAAGGTGGTGAAAGTGTTTCCCCTATTACTAAATTTGATTTTTTGGGTACTTTCATCTATAAATATAGTGCATGACTCACTTAGAATTCAAGTCTCAAAATCAATAAAATGACTCTTGAACAACTGTGGGAGCTTTTCCATCAATTTCTTATGTGTACCTAATGAAAATTTCACCTCCACATAAAAGTTATTAGTTATTATAATTTGATCTCTCACAAAATTCACTAGCTGTATAATTTCATAATTAGTCTTATAGACTATACCCTAAATCTCAGATCAAAATTTTTCAATTGATACTCAAAGAAGATTTCAAAAATGGGATTAGGCACTAATTAACCTAGGGGAGTCTTTACCTAAGTGACTCTCATATCTTGTGAAATATATATTACCTCTCTTTCTTGATTTGAAAATTTTTCTATTAGAAATTGCATCTCTTGATGCCATTCAAGCAAACTATCCCTCTTAGTAGCAAAAAAATTGGGGCCCATGCAACCTCAAATGTTGTTATTAAATTTAAATAATCATAAGACTTATTTCTAGTTGCTTAACTTAGAAAACAAAGTTTTTCATCAATGTCATTTATTTTATTGAACACATGAATTATATACCCTGACTTAGTTTAGGAAATAAACTTAGTATACCTTACTAAATTAATGGTGTCATATAGTTTTTGAGATGAACCCTATAGTTTATATATAATATTATTAAGAACCTACATGGTTCTCCTTTCTAGTGGAATCTGAATAGGTTGATCATAACTTTTGAAAATTTCTTTTACCAACCTTCCAACAACATCCACAAAATTATAAGGATATTCTCTATATCTATCCAAGTCTAAGGGATTTATCTTTACTCTTTTTATCAAAGATAATATGTCTTCTCTCTATTATAACTCAACATGTTCTCATTTTAAACCATATTATTTATTTTCACCCTTCTCAAGCTATTTATTTGTCTATCAAAATGAAATTTGACTATTGGTTGTTTGGTAATCACTAGGTCCTACCTTCCTTATTCTTATTATTTCAACTATTTGATCTATTATATCTTCTTTATTTTTAGGATTAAATGAAGGTGATTTCTTGGGAGGAAACACGACCATGGGGAAGATGTCCTAGTTGTAGGGAAAGGAGGAATAGATTTCCTCCATCCAATGACTTGTTTTTTGGATGGTGTATTAATCATGTATTTAATTCTCCCTATAACTCTAAGAACTGAGATTATAGGAGATTATATTTATAGAACTTGGATAATGGGTATTCCTAATTATATATACAACCTAGGAGGGGTGTCTTGTGTAGAAAAAATAGAAATAAACACTAGGTTATGAAAATATACCCTCTTTGATGACTCAGGGGACTAAGGACTGGTTCCACTAAGGCATGAATAAGTTTTTAGGTGGATTATTAAATTATAAATTTAATCTATCATAAATGTATATGTAACCCTAGTAGTAGAGGTAGTAATAGGACCCATAGTAGAAAAATGGGTTATATTAGACAAAATTGGCATTGTAACTACTTGAGGCTTATTCATGTGGTGTAAATAATTAAAATATTGATTAGTACTTATCATACTAATTGTATCAATAGTAATTGATAAAATTTCCATAAAATGGGAAATGGGTAAACTTACAATGTAAAGAGAGATAACTAGGGCACCAATTATTGTAGTTGTCACTATAGTAAACTGAGGTGGAGAGCTTGGAGGTGTTGTTAATGATGTATCCTTCACTAAAGTATACAATTTTTACTATGCATCTTCTTCTACATCTATTTCTTCTTTAAATTCTCATAATATGCAGTCCCTCTGGACTGAGTACTTACTTTAGTCATCCATTTAACCTCTTCATCTAATTCAGTTATCTCACTTAATGAATCTATTTCCTTGGTATCACACTTGGACACCCACTCTTATTATGTTCTCCATATATTTTCTTATTATTCACTACCATAAATCTCAAGAGGGTCTAACCTCAGTCTACTATTTTTTCTATCTTCCCTTTCCTTGAAAACTTATACCTATTTCTCATATACCTCTACCTTCTGGGGTGAAATAGGCATAGTCTTGGGCTTCATTTTATATGTAATTATTGGTTTGGTATCAATATAAGTTGAGAATATATAAGGTGGAATGGGAGATTAAGGAACCATAGTAACAATAGATGGTGATGGAGTGGGAGGAGTAGTGACCACTGGAATAATGATGGACGGGGAAGATGGTTAACTATGAGACTAAGGGATTATTGTTGATGGTGTTACTGTCATGACATGTGGTGATATAGGAGAAGAAAAAATAAAAACATGAGATAATAAGGTAAGAATAATTACTGAGATATATTTGGAGGAGGCAATGGAAACATGAAAAATACTCTAGTTATTGTAGCTAGACTAACAAGTTTATATTCACTAGCTATGTGTGGTTGAGAAGTAGTAACAACTATGTATTTATGAGATCTCGGAGTAGTCTCCACTCTTTTTGTAATATCTTCTCACCTATATAGGAAAAAATACTCTTGTATCTCTACTTTTGAATGAGGGGGAGGTCCATTGACATGTTTGGAAATCCATTGTTCTTTGTCAATTCTCTTAGTGTCATCCTAAGTGATAGTGGGATCATATTTTATCATTTATGCTACAATCATTAACATATTTACCTAGTGAATTATTATAGAAACATGAGTTTCTTTCTCTGAATTCATGAAAACACTCTCATGACTATAGTAATGTGCCCATAATTTATTTTCATATTTTTGTCACATTTCCTTATATATTCTTTAATAGTTTTCTTGGGGTCCTAATATCTGAATGGTGCCTAGTTAAATCCATAATGTGTCCTCATCCTTATAATAGATTAGAAGTGATCCCACATTGTATATTTCATTATACAAATTATGTTATGGTTTAGATGGACAAATGCTTGCTCAGCCCTTCTTAGCTCAACATATACATTATCAACTAATTGAGTGGAAATTTCTCGCTTAGTTAATTTATCAGGCACAATCTAGGGTAGGTACAAAAGTTGTGCCCTAATACCTTCAATATTGATTATAGTGCACTCAAGATATAAGCAATAATCACCCATATTTTGAAGTCTTCCTTATAGTATCAAATGACCTAGGTATGTTCTCATATATTTTATAATATACCATAGGGTCAAAGGTCTTAGTCAACCTATGCTTTCTAAACCTATGCACATAGAGACAAGGTAAATTGTAATACTGAATAATTGTTATTTAATGAATATTAATTATTTTAAATTAAATTTTGGTTATTTTTGAGGGCCACTACACAGGTTTGAGTCACCTAAAAATTTAAAATGTAAGTTATTTTCTAGGTCAGCTTGTCAAATGTTTATAATAATTTCATGGTTGAACAACTAATTCATCTTATATATTTATTAAATATGATGCCATGGGTAGCCATAAAATTATACCTTTATTAAAGGAAACTCCCTGATGATATCAAATAAATAATTAAAAAATGAGATAATAGAAATCATGAAGCCGAATGACTACACCATGATTGCACTAAATAGTTGTATCATAACACCACTAACTATGATTGACTAGATGAATTCAAATTTTACTATCCAATTTCATCTAAATTGTGACTAAACAATTTCATCCATACACCAATTGAATGACTGCATCCACATTTCATTGACCCATTACATCCCCACTATGACCAAATGATTGCATCTGCACACAAATCAGATGAATACATTCACATTTTAATGGTTAGTTACATCTCCACTGCAACCAAATGGTTAAATTAATACTTTAACTAAATGGTGGATTCTTCATAGAAATTGAATGGTTACATTTTGGGCCATGGCTATGTCTGGTCAGTGACATCCTTCAGAGAACTTTTTGGTCGCATAGTCTTGGAATCATTCGTCTACATCACTCATCATGGCATCTAGTGGTAATGTCAAAAGGACATGTCAATTATTAGGAAAATTGATCATATTATATTATTTTAGAGACCCAATAAAAAATCCCATGCTACCACCATATACACTCAATATATAGGTACTTATTAATATTTTTTAAAATTTGCATTAAATTTGATTTTAACTATTAAGAATAATATCAAAACTATTTTACATGAAGAAATCCCCATTGAAAATTATTTTATTTCAAAAGAAAGAATTAATCACAATAAAATTTCACCACTTGAATATTTCACTGATGATGACATGACACCACTTGAAGATGCTCCATTGGCTATTGATGACAATGATGATGAAATTCAACTACCAGATGAGACTGTTAGTTCTCATCAAATATCAAGTTTAATTGAAAATTCCACTCAGAAATATTTATAAAGGAAGAGAACTAGATGGAAAATTAAAAGGTCTTTTAAGGTTGATTAGGCATCAAAATTTCCCTTCATTGAACCTATAGAACCTAAAAATGGTTATAATACTCCATTAGAATGTAGATGTAAAATATGTAGTTGGAAACTAAGAAAAGAAAAAGAATGAAACTAAAATTGGACACAATTGAGAAAAAATATGTGAAAACTGTGTGTTAGTGAAGCATACAGATGGACAAACAAAAAGAACACATACATATGCAATCCAATCCGAAGGCCAAATATATACATTTCTCTACTATACACCATATTACAAAAAAAGGTAGACCTATTTATGATTTTTTAGATTATAATAATTTATTTAAACATAAAGGATTTATTGATATTACATAATCACATTAGTCAAATATCATTGCTTTGGAAATGACAAAATGTTTAACAATAGCTGAGAATGGAGATTTGATTTTTTAAGAAACATTCACTGTTGATCTCACTATCCATTGATGAGGTTAGAATAGTTGACAACACATCATGGGTTTGCATGCATGTTTATATTTTTGAGAACTATTCAAGGAAACCTCATATACTAATTGTTCATAAAATGGTAGAACATTATAATTCTGAAAATCTTCACAAATTGCTTGTATCTAATTTGAGAGATAAAGCTAGATGAATGATTATGCAATAGTTCCCAAGTTGGTGTGTGTTTGGGTTGATGGTGAATTAGTAATACAAGGTCATATAATTGGTCTATGTGTTAAATTTCAAACAAAATTTACCGCATAAATGATTTTGATTAATTACATGGCTTATAGGATGAATATTACATAAAAAATTATTAGCACATTTTCTAATGTCACAAAAGTGGAAGAGTTCATTCATGACTTGCATGATTATAAGTCAAGTAGTCCAAAAACATTTTTGGAGTACTAAATTTTTTAAATAGGAGTGATTGATGGTAAAAAATACTAAAAAATGTTGATACAAAATATGGATTTATATGTATGAACCTATATACATAATTTTTGAATAATATCCATTGTTTGTAGGTTTTATGTATAAATACCCAAGGAAGTTGACAAGGCAAAATATTTTTTGTACCATTTAATAGATTTGGAAACATTACTGACATTATGAAAACTTATTTTAATGTTAAATTAAATAAAAATTTTAATTGAACATGCTTAGGATAGATCCATATATATTTTTGACTTCATACAATTAAAAAAATAAGTATGCTAATCTCTAGATATAGTATACACATCAAATGAAATGTTTCAAGAACCAATTTTTTATGAGTTGGAAAATTTTGATAGATTTTAATAATCCATAAATCTATTTGAAATTCAATATCAATGATTGTTTTTGTGTCATCATTAATGACAAGGAGATACCAATACATGTTTTTTTACAAAAGACTTGATTTTATGGGAGATGAAATTGAAAAAGTACCTACAACATGTCTTCTATATTATATTGTTATATCTAAAACATGGATGAAATTGATTAGAATTTAAAAAAATGTATCGACTAAGTTCATAGATCATTTTCAAAGGGAGGATTTTTTGAAGGCCATGGCATTTGTAAATCCCATATTTTGGAATAGTGATAATGATCAACAACTGAAGAGTAATTTATTTAAAAGATATATGGGTTCTATTATTAAGCATTTCAATAAATGTGTAGAGGTCAATGGATTTGAAATTAAAGTTATCTTGGGAAAATATTTACTGACATCTTAGTCAACATATTTTATAAATACAATGGTTGACCAATATCAACGTATAAACAAACCAAGAGAAAATGGTGCAATTACATAGCTACGGAAAAAAATTTATCCTAGTATCATTTTGTAGGAAAGTATTACTGACTCTTTTTTATTATATGGACTTTGTCAAACAATGAATTTAAGATCAATTGAAGATGAAAGAGTATTTAGTGCATTACCTTTCATTAAGTCAAAACTTCAAAATAGATTGGATAAAAATCTAGACACTTATTTTAGATTGTATGTTTCACGTTATGTTGTGGACATGTTTCTTTATGAGAGAGCTCCGGTAACATGGATTTATCTAACTGAAAGAAGAGGCATCAATAATATGATGACCAATAGAGAGGATGTAAAAAATGACACTGAATATGGCAATGACACATAGATGCAAATATCACTTGTGATAAACAAGTTTATCAAGGATAGTTTTAGCTACTCGAGTATTAGTTTTATATTTATTACAATAATCATTTTTTTAAATCCAATTTCATATCAATTTTTCTATCGTAAAACATTTGAAATATTTAATTCATAATATTTTTCATAGCATTGTCATTTGCTTCAGAGATGTTTTCCAAACCTTAATTATTAATCCATATACCATGCAACTTTCCCTTTTATGTAATTGGTTCTTTAAATGGGTCAAATTATTTGTATTTTTTAAGATGGTATTGTTAAATATATATGTTTATTACTTTTGAAAAAGCATAAATTTGATATTGTAACACAATATTAATAGTTTTAACCTTAAATTAAAACTTAAAATTTATAAATATTTAAGTCAAACACCAAGGCAAAATAAGTCTACAATCCTATTGAACAACATGACCTGCTTAAGAATAAAAAATATCTTATTGAACCCCTACATCATTATAGCTACATATCAATAATTTAAATTTATCGAGATTCAATTGTAGAATAATAACACAAGAAACACTTTCATAATTTAATTGGATTAAATTATCATGAAAAAAATACATTGACCAAAAAGATGAACCATAATTATTGCATGGATTCCACATCCATAATAATTCCATATAAGCACAACATGTTCACTTCCTGAAAAAATAGACTTATAACTAAATTGAATTATCAAATGCATAATAAAATGTTTTCCATTATCTACAAACATGATAATAATTAAATAATATGAAATAAAATTTAATTCAAATTGATGCTCAGTCCAAATCCATAGAAAAATATTACATTTCACATCATCATGTTTTTTGAACTACATCAACTCAGAATATACAACACTAGTATAGTCAATTAAATGCATGTAAGATGTAAAATGAATCATTAATAAATAAATAAATAAATAAAGAGTAATTGAAACATAGTGAATTATTTTTTGAAAATTCAAATTTAACATTATCATTTTAAATTATTGTTTAAAACATAACATTGTCTTTTGAAACATAATAAATAGTTTGTAACATCATAAAATATCATTCTTTTTAAAATACCCATCATCCACTTTCTCATAGCCATCCTTTGAAATTCCTTCCTACTCTTCCTTTATGTCATCCTTTAATTTGTATGTTGTTTCAATATCCTATACATCAAAATTAAAATTTATAATATTTTCTTTTTCTTCATTCACTATATTTGCTAAAAGAAGACATGGATCCACATCTATTTTCTACTTCAAAAAATATAAGGGTCCATTCCATGCTCCTTAATTATTTTCTTGAGTGTGTTTTTATATTTATTTAATAGAACACTATTCTTTATGAATGTAATGGAACCATTTAAACTTTTCATTCATTGTTCAAATGCACACTAAGAACCAAGGCTTCTTTTTTAAAGTTTTCATATTTTGCATGCAATTAAAAATGAAATATAATTAGATAAAAACTAAAATAAATATAATAAATTTGATAAAAATGATGGTGACTTACTAAATATTTTTCTTTCTCCACATTACAATCATGACAATGTTTGTCTCTTTCCCATTTATTAAATCATCTTTGGGCTTCCACACTTAAATTCTCTAACCTATTTAACATAATACTCAATATTTTGTCATTTTAATAATTAGAAACTGAAATTGACCCAAATTTTGTGGGTTCATTTTCAAATAGTGAAAACAAATTGACTCTCTTGGAGTAGCTATGATAACATGCATTTATTTCTTTTATCATTGCATTTTCCTGAAACTCCTAAACTCTTAAATTATTAATCTCATATAGAAAACCATTTTTAATATTTGAAATTATACCTTTTAATAATAAATTATTCAATTTAAAATTAGTCCTATCATCATATGATAACTCACTATGGCTTGTAGTTGGTGGACTAGGAGTGAACAGATATAAAGTGCATCTTGAGTAGATACACTTGGAACTTGAATAAAATAATGGGGATTAAAAACACTAGAACCAAGGTCTCCACTTAAAATCTCTAGATATTCATCATCAAGATAAATATGTTGTAAACATGTTAATCCCTGTGCGCTAGACACAATTATGAGAGAGAAATAAAGGAAGTCAAAACCTAAAAATTGTAGTGTTCCTCTACTCTATTTTGGAAATTAAATATTTGTACCTCTTGTGCAAATTGGGTTTAGTGGAAGTGGTGATGGCATACATTTCCTCACAAATTGAGTGTGCCCTATTAAAATAAATTATATTTAAAAAATGGAAAATTAAAAAATAAAATATAATACTAATTTAAAATTAAAAATTTATTACTTGTAGTTGGATAAAGTATTTCCTCTACTCTACATGTCATATTCAGAGTCATGGTGTTGGTTTCAACTGCAATAGGTAATCACTTAGTCAATAAAATATTTAATCTATGGAACTTCAATTCAAAAATAAAAAGTTAAAATGTAAAAAAATTTGAATAAGTGATCGATAAGACTATGGAATGATGAAATTTTAGGGTTTGTTTAGATCCTTCAACTTCAAGCTCAAAGGATTAAGAGTCAACTTCAAAAATGAGAAAAATAAATAAAATAATATAAATATTAAATTTTTATGATGCATTATTCATCATTAAAATTTGAAAGTATAAAAACTTGCATGTGGAAATGATTCATAAGAAAGCCTCAGACGTTTCAAAATTTGAAATGATGATTCTGTAGACTCATTATCTCTATAGCCTTTAGGGACATGATGCCCTTTTGAAGTAGCTTGACTTCATGTGATAAATGCATGAATTCTTAACTATAACAAGTAAAAAAATGTTAAGCTTTAAATTAGTAATGATTTATAAAGTGAACCATTTAGGTGATTTGTTTGAATGCTAAAATAACCTCCTCCTCATCAATAGAAAATAATTTGTGCTCATTTTTTGATGAAGCATAATTGGAATTGATATTTTTTGAATGTTATACAAGGCCTAATAGTATAAGGCTAGAATAAAATTGGAATATGAAGTTGTTGAACTCTTGATTTCAATAAGCATAATTAAATTTTAATCTAATCCTAGTGGAAATAAATATAGACCAATAATATTTTAAACCAAAAAGAGTACAAAGAATGTAAATAACAACCCAGAAGGGAATGTCTCCTAGTCTTCCCTATAAGAATATTATTACAAGGAAAAATTGAACCATGGCTTTCATAAATGGGTCTGATATTTTGTCTACTTGGAGGCCCATTTTTACCTGACTATTTGTAATGAAAGTGAAAAAATATGCAATTAGTGAAAATTAATGATAATTTAAAAAATGCTGAATTTTAAATTGGAAAAACAAAGATATACCTATCGATTGGACTGATCTACAATTTATATACAAACTCTAAATATTTTTTGTCCTCATTAGTTAGCATTGCTTTTGTGGTTAAAGGGATGGAATTGTAGTGTGAAAGCCCTATCAAATTATGTATATCGATAGGTGAGATTCTAAACAAGATAAATTTTGAGTTCACATAGACATTAAAACTTGTCTCACTATTATCATAGTAATAAATTAGAGATTTCAGCAAGCTTGTGTCAGTTTAACACTTTAACATATAAAAGAGGCCACCAAAATTACACCAAAATCCAAACATTGTATGTGTCTACATGTTGTAGTAGTTTCAAAATATCTAGGAATAATAAATAATTAAAAATGTATTTGTGTGTTGAATCCATGTCATTATAGGATGTCAAAGTCATAGGTAAATCACTATGGAAAACATGAGAGAAAAAAGAAAACTAACATACAAGAGTGTAAAAATAAGGGTATAAAGACTATTTATAATTAGATAAGCATCACTCAAAAACAAAAAAATTTGGTTGCATATGCAACCAAATGGTTTCTTAACCATCCATTTACATTGGTTAATTAATTTAATGGTTGTACCATCTATGTAACCAGTGAAGGCTATCATTTGGTTGTACTGTAAAATTAAACAATAAAGTTAGCAACTAGTTTTATAATACAATCAAACAACATCTTATGTTTTTAATTGTAAAAAATTACCAAATGATAACACTTGACATTCAATTTCATAATACATAAATCCAGAATCCTTTACCAGATAGATGCATTTTATAAACAAATTGTCGTACTTGTCATTTAGTTGCATTTTATAACCGAATGATGGATTTTGTTGGTAAGTTACATTTCTCCATCACTTGATTTTTTATTGTTTGGTTTCATAGTGTAAGCAATTAATGATGCTTGATATTCGACTGAGACATGCAAATGAATGATTGTATGAAAAAATAAAAAATATATTTATCTACCCTTCTCCCAATTGATTCACCACTGCACCTTAAAAATTCACTATGCATACAAATCATTAATATATAAATTTACCAACAAAATTTAGGGGGTTTTCTAATAAGGGCTCTCAAAATCTACCCTACATAAATAACATTAAACTCATCACAAATTTTATTCTTTGGATATCTAAAAATGGTTTCCATGTTTATTCGTATGAGTAATGCATATTTACAATTATAGTATCTACCACATAAGACATCATATATAAGTTATCATCTCATAATCTTATTAGGTTTGTGATTCATAGAATCAAGTTAGAGCTAATAATTTCCTCAAAGGCTATGATTTTATTAGAGGTAAGACTAATGTATAACAAAGGGACCCATGTCTCCCTGAGTTAAGTAATGGTTGAAAAATTATATATCATATTCAGTGTGGACATGGAAATTCTTACCCTTGGTTTGAAGACATCAATGGGGATAGCCGAAGTAGGGCCCTTACCTATAAAGCTTCTTGGGTTGTCAACCCATTCCTATAACTTAATATTGATGTTGTTGGAAAGGAGCCATGAATTCATCATATCTTGCCTATATGTCATATTGAGAATAAAGAGTTTTTAATACCTCTTGAAAGCATTTCTAATTATATATGCTATTAGGGTCTTGCTGAGTCTGAAATGTAATATTTTCTTAGAAATTTTACCATTCACAAATAAATAAAATAATAGGTTAATGTAAGGCATTACCTCTAGTTTGGTATTTGTGTTATGGAGACTGACTACTTTCATTTACATCAAGTGATATTTTTATCTCAATATAAAAATTAAAATTTGGTCTTCAATCTTGTATAGATCAACTACGTTGACCTCATCCCAAATAATAAAGTAATTTTTGAAATCATGATTGAGAGTTACTAAATCAAATGTTGTATTAGTCTATTTATTTATCCCTACTAAGAAGTGTTATCATTGATGTCAAGGTTGATGTCATTGATTTCAAGTTACATCTAGTGAAGATGCGTGATGAGTGGTCCATGAGGTATAAGCTTGTGTGCTTGATGTGATAAGGAATCCATGAGATAATAATTTTTTTGAATGTAACCTAATGTTTATCTATTGAGAGAGAATTTGAAGGCAACCTAATTATTATTCTATTGGTTTATGTCAAGTTTTAGGTCAAGTAGGAATTATAGCATGTTTGAGTACTAGTTCTTGAGTACAAGGGGATTAGAGAAGCCTACTCTAGACCCTATGAGATTGTGTACATGGTGAAGTAAGAAAAATCTTGTGGGAGGTTTTTTGGCATTATGTAATCATCAAATAGAAGTGTAGATACTTTTATAAGTATTTTAAGGTCAGTTGTCAAGTTTCAAGTGCCTAAGAAGCCTAGTCATGGCACTAGTCATAATGTGAAGAGACCTTGTGAGAAGGTATGAGTATGATGGCTTGGTGAGATGAGTGCACATAGGCATGAATGGATGTATAAGGTTGATTAAGTATGCATGTTAGGAATTTTATCACTCATGAGAGTCTTAGGGGTAAGACTTTAAGACCAAGTCTGCACCTAGACCCTATTTACCCCAATGAGGCATCATGATCTATTGTCAAGGCACATGAAGGATTTATGACACTATTTAAACATGATATAGGTTGATTAATTATGTGAGTGAGGTGGAGAGAATGTGGAAAGAGGCATGTAGGTCAGTTTCAAGGCCTAATATGATCTGTAGGTCAATGTCTAGAGAGCAAAGAGATAGAGAGTGTGGCCTAATGAGGGTTCATGATCAGTTTTCAAGATAATTTTGCATATGTGAGAATGGATAGAGGTATTATATGTTTTTTCAATCATGTTCAAAAATTTTAAGGTCATGGTTTTAAATAAAAGGCATGAAAAGTGGTTTTAAGGTCTCTCAAGTACATAAAATGAAGGCATGCAAACTTGAGAAGGACTTCATGTGTTCATTGGAAAGTGTAACCTCTACATGAGAACCTAAGATATTAAAGAGAGATATGGAAGTTTCCTATATAATAACTATAGGAATTATTTTTGGATTTAAGAGGAAATCCTTTATGAATAATCATTAACACCAAAAACTATGTTAAACCTTTCTAAAACCCTAACAAGGACCCAATGTGAAATATATTATTAAAACCAGTCCAAAATGGTCTAAAATGACTATAAAAAATATTTTAGGTTATATTTAACTCTCTTAGGCACCTCTAGGTGTGATTGAGTTGTTAGGTGTGTGAGTAGATCCTATAGAAAAGTGCACATTTCTTGGAGATTTGTTGTAGTAGTCAAATTTGACCAAGTCAAAGTTTGTAATTGATGAAGCTTGAATATTGAGAATCATATTTTATGTATTTGGTATTTTTTATATTGGTTATAATTTTTAGGTGTTCTAAACTAGTCATCCAAGTTAGGTAGTCCTTAATAAGCCTAATAGAACAAATAGTGAGAAACCCAAGCATTAGCGAGAAGATGATTAGGGATATGTTATCATGGAATAGTGATGAAAAAAAGTGCATGGAGATATTTTTAAGGAATTTTAATACATGTTAATTATTGGTATAATTTTTTGAGGTTAATGATTATAATGAAAAAATTTCTCACAAGTTGACTTGTTTGACTTAGTGAGGTCTATGTACAGTGAGGTTATGAGATTGGTCTACAAGATCAATAATTCCATTTGAACATATTATATTTCTATATAATAATGGTATAAATATATAATATTATCATAGAAATTCATCATAAGTCTCTGAAAATTATTTTACAGGTGTTGGAGGTCTGAGCCACCATGATTAGTTTTTGAGAAAAATTGGTAGTTATGGGTAAGAAAGTTGTAGTGATGAGTTGGAGGATATATACCCTAAGTGCAAGTATATAATGCACATTGTGTTGTTAATTTTTAATTTTGTTTCCTATCCATGATTTTTATAAGTTTTTATATTTAGTATAAGTGATGAAAATGTGTTCACAAAATGATTTGTCTATTCAGGATTGGACTGTAAGATTGTAGTTCAAATAATTGGTTTGTAAAACCAATATTTGACATTAGACCTTGTGAATTTTTTTATTTTATATGGGTATAGAGATGTAAAATGATATTTTTAAATTATTATTAATCACTAAAAGTTTTATTTCATGTGTTTAATATCAATTTGTTCATGACTAGGTTTTAGAGTGTTTTGGCAATTTTGAGTGGGCTATTTGTAGAGAAGTTTTTGAGTCATTCTAAATTGTGTTGTGAAGACTAAATAATATAGTGATTTTTTTAATCTCATGGATTTTATATTAATGGGATTTATTTCCATGATTTTTATCTAATTTGTGTTTAATATTTAGAATTTCAAGACATACATTCTATGTATGAGAAGGCCAAATTGTGAACAGTACAAATGGTGTACTTCAAGTGGTAGTTACATCTAAAAAGTATTATGGAGACTATATGAGATTAGAATAGGTATATTTGTTTTTTTATAATATATATTACTACTATGGGTGAAACTTAATTTTTTTAAAAAGATATCAAAGGGTAACATGTGTTAATGAAGGCCTAATTGAATTAGGTCTCCTTAAGGCCTAAAAGAGGCTTTGGTATTTTATGTCATGGAAAACCTATTGTAATGATTTATTCATGTTTGGAACGTGCTATAAGACATATTTAAAGGTTAATACAAGTTTTAAAATGTGCGTCTAACTAGAAGTATATGAGCAAGAGACTTGTATAAATATAAGGTAATTATAGGTCTATTTGTGTCTGTAGATATCAAGTAAATAAATAACATATTGTTGAGCAGAAGAAGGTCTTATAAACCATTAGAGGAGTGTATAGTATCTATAGAGAATATTTGATAGAGGTTATGTGTATGAATATCAAGGTCATTTGACCTAACTTATCTTGAAAGAGACATAGTTGAGCAAAGGAGCATAAAAGCTAGTTTGAGAGGGATAGAAGAGAGAGAAGAGCTGAAGAAGGTGATCATCATCTATTATATAAACAACAAGGTATCCTGAAGGTGATCAAAGAAATAAAATGGATAAGTTAGTGCTGAGTCATCTATGGGGTTTGTGCCTCCTTGAAATTTGGTACTTGCTAAAGCCTAACTGAGTTGGTGCTTAGCTAGTTGGAGTTGGTGCTCCATCTGAAGTTGGTGCTTCACTAAATTTGGTGTTTGTCTTATAGGACTATAGTCCATTTATATATATTAGTGATTTCATTACCCTTGAGGGTTTCCCACCTATTATATGTGTTCTTATGTTTCATGCTTATGTGGATATGTGTTTATGCTTACTAGATCTATATGCTTGTTTGAATTGTTCATAATTGCTTAAGTGAAACTAAGAAAACACTTTTTTAAGATAGTGATTCATCCCCCATCTCAATGATTGTGATTCTAATATGCCCTAAAATAAAATATGAATAAGGAGATAAATTGAAATATGATAAATGAATTGAAACTCTAGTCTAAAAATGTCTATGCTATGAAAATTTTAAATACTTTTGGTCATAATAGAGTTTTGGATTCATAGTTTGCATTCAAAATCTGAATTCGCAATGTGCAACTAGTATCTAAAAGGTAATGTGATTAGAATAAATGGGGAAATTCAAACTATATTTATTTCAATGTATTAGCTATGAGAATCAAATGTATTAATTTTATAGTTTATTTGAATTAATTATAACAAATTTCACTCCATTTCATGTCTATTCTCTCCAGTTGAATTTTATAAATCTAGTTTTTATGTATTTTATTTCCATGTGGCTTATGTTACCTAATACCATATGCTTAGTCATCATAATATGATAGGTGTCTCCTTTATAGAATTTTAGGATTAGAATTTGTGTTTTTGTTATTTTTATTAAGTGGTTAAGTGGACAAGTATTTATGTATCGCTACTCCAGTCATAGTTGAGCTATGGCTTACCTTAACTTATTCATTGGTAGTAGGTTATCATAATGATGACATGTGGATGGTTCTCAACATTATTATTTCTTGAGATAGTTCATACATGTAAATATGATAAAGTAACTACCATGTTAATTAGATGATGACACATTGATACTTCTTGATGCTCCAATTCATATCATGTTCCATACATGAAACTATGTTGACATCACTATCAAGTTAGCGAGATGATGTCACCTAGATATATCTCAATGTTATACTTGCCTAAGATAGTTTGTACATGGAATTATAGTTTTTACATGGAATTATGTTAACATAACCACTAGGTTAGTATGATGAAGAAATGTGGATGGATCCTAGTCTTCCATTTTCTTGGTATAGTTTGTACATGGAACTATGTTGATGTCACCACCAAGTTAGTGGGATGATGACATGTGGATAACTCTTAGTGCTCTAATTTCCTGGGATAGTTTGAACATGGAAATTTGTTGATGTCACTATTAGTTTAGTGGGATGATGAGACTTAGAAATATCCAAATGATATGTTTGCCTTGTGACTTATGCTCTTTACTTGGGATCTAGGTTAGTGAAATAAAATTTTTTGGGAAAAGTAGATGATCTCTATAAATGTTTTATGGAATCCTTTAAGTGTAGAATAACCCACTTGAGATAAAATGTAGGCAAAAAAAAAAAACTAAAATCAAACACATCAGCCCAATTATCCCATATCAAAATATAACAAGTAAATAATAGTTTGTAATTAAAAATAAAATCAATGGAAAAAGATAAATAATACGTAAGGCTTGTTCATATATTCGATCCTCTTATAATATTGAAACATACTGAAATCAATGGAATAAATTATTATTGATTACATCAAGAAAACAACATAAATTAAGAGGAGTAGACAAATAACTCTTAGCATCAGATATATTACTTAAGATTGCACTTTTCAAACTCTATGTCATAGACTTATATTTCATTAGAATTTGAATAAGGATATTCAATTAATAGTGCATCCTTATTTGAAATTTTAAATTGGTTGTGCATGTATTTTAGGGAGAAATAGATATAATTAGGATAATTAAAATATTAAACATGGATTAGTTTTAGTCAGGGTAGATGGAGGTAGGTGAAAAGGAATATAAAGTTAATCAATTTTTTGAATATTTGATTATTAATTAAATGGGATATTGATTAGATGATTAATTGATATAAAGGATAATGCAGTGAAGTGCAATGTTAGTATGATGAAGGAAAACAAAAAGGGAGATATTAATATGATAGGATGGTATTAGTGCAATGGTAAATGATGAATGATGTTAAAATTAATAATTATAGAGGAGTGGTTAATTTTATGTCTACACACACACACACACACACACACACACACACACACACACACACACACACACACACACACACACACACACACACACACACATATATGTCACATCATATCAAAGTAGCATATCCATGTAATGCTATGTAAGATATGAGTAACTAGAAAGACATGTGTAAGAAATATAGGTATCTCAACATGGTAAAAGGTCACATAAATATATAATCCTTTATAGTGTGACCTATGGAATATTATGCTTCCAACATTGGCATGGCCACTTAGTATAGTAAATTTTGAAATGTATGTGTCCATGTATGATTTTTAAGCATTACATCGCACTCATACACCATGAAATGTGTTGGTTTGGTTGATCTAATTCATATTTCTATCATAATTAGTAATGTTAGTAATTTAAATAAAGTTAGTTTGGTTTGGGTGGTTGAACCCATTGGGGTGTCCCATAGATTAACCCCTTGGGAAAGCTTATTTGAAGCGTTCAACCTTTGTAAATAATTGATTGAATATTATACTTTTAATTTTGTGTTAAATCTTGTCAAATGTAATGTAGATATTACTAATTACATTATGAAAATTGGTCCTAATAGTGGTATCATATTTGGTTATAAATAATTTTCTTGTGAAATATTTGAATATCCTAGTTTATCATATGAAGGAGGAATCAATGAAGAGAAGTGAAGGAGAAAGAAAGTTTATTTTAAAGTTTTGAAGCTCAGAGCATTTATTTTTATTCCATCTCCAAAAATAAAATTTTAATTACTTTACAAGCCTGAAAACCTAATTTGTAAGTAAAAAATTCCCCGAATGAAATTTTCACAACCTTAGAAGCATCTTATATAGTCAAACATCAATCTATTTTACTTTTATATGCTTTGAGAGTCATTTTACAACATTCCAAACCTTTTCAAAAGCTAGTTTATAGAATTTTGATGTAGTAGTATGGTTTTTATGTCATTTTTAATTTAATAGCTTGTAAATGTTTTGTGTATAAATATTTGATTTATATGGTGCATTAAACCCTTTCTATGTATTTAATAAGCTAAAAATATCTAAAAATGAAATTGTACAAACTACCTTTCTAAGAAACCCTACTTTTTAAATTTGTGTAACCTTCAAAATATTATCATAGTAGTAATGGAATTTGAATGCAATTATCTACATTGAGATTCAATTTATAAGCTTTATTTCACTAATTGTATGGATTGAAAAACCTTGTTGGAGCATTAAAATCACTTGTAAAATTCACATATGTAAATTTATGGTACATATATGCATAATGTCATCCCACATGTTGAAAATCTGATTTGTGTTGTTTTTCATTTGATATTGACAAGAAAAAAATTATTTTTATGGCCTTGTATGGCCTCCATCAATCTTTTGAGTAGTTGTATAGATTACTAGGAATATATGCACTCTATAATAGTAGTGTGGTGCTTTTAGAAACCCATGGAATTATACTAAAGTTCATGGCACAATGTATAAGTGAAAAACATTTTATTTATGTTTTGATTTATGAAATTCAAACTCTCAGCAGGGTCCTCCCATGTGAAGAATCTTTTCTAGGAACATTCAATGTTGAGTAATTAAGTGAATGAATAGCTACATGCATGTAAGTTTTTAATTTATTGGACACATAAAAAATTGACACTTTAAAGAGTAGATATTCCATTTATAACTCATAAATTATTGTAGATCAATTAATGAAAGTTTCTTGTCAAGTTCTTGGCAAGTTGGTGGTCCAAGGTTCAATTCCTTTTAAAAGTATTCTTTTGGTAGAACTTAATTTATAAAGAATAGAAAAAAAAATCATAAATTTTTAATTCATAAAGTGCATGCAATAGAGTAACAAGGGTGTAATATGTGCAACTTTAGACACTTATGACATTTTTTATGACTTTTGTGTCTAGTCACTATTTTGTGCAATGTTGGTCATGTGACTAGTCAATTACTAAGTGTTTTGATATTATAAACACATTAGAAAGTTCAATTTTAAGATTTGAAATTTATTTATATGGTTTTTAAAAAAATTAATGTATAAAGGTGCATTTTTGGTGGAAACCAATGCCTTCAAAATGTAATACCATGCTTGTGATTCTGGAGAACATGTCCTCCATTATAGGTCCATCAGTATCCTTTTGATCGACAAATTCTAAGTGAAAAAATGGAAGTTGGAGGACCTATCATAGGCTAGAGTACTATTCCCCTTATCTAATGAGTTAATGGCTTGGACTTTGGGTAAAATTATTAAATAACATTTTTGGTAGCAGTAATGTGATTTTCTCATTTTTAGTTATGGTTTTCTTCACTTCATTGATATTCCTAATGAGGAGTAGAGAGAGAGTATTTTTATTTGGTTTTTTTCTATAAGGGTTTATCACCTCTCACTTGATAGGGGGAAGATATTGTATGGCATTATATTAGTCATTGGTGATTGTATGAGTTGAATTACTAAGACCATAGTGTTGAGAAAAGATCTGTCAGCATTCGTTGGACATCAAGGAGATGTTCCATACATATTACTGAACATGGAAAATTTTAGATGATATTTATATCCAAAATTCTATAAGTAGTTTTTTTTTAAATGGATAATTATATGAAAATATACATAGGTCAAATAACCTCAATTTTATACAATTTCTTATACATGTATTTCAAATCGCCTTAGAGATTATGCTCAATTCTATTTTTGGACATAAATTTGCCATAGTTACTATACATGTGTGGTTCTAATTCATCAAGAAATTATATGAGACATGTATAGGTTAGCATGAAATCACTAGGTATATATGTATGTGTGTGTATATGTGTATATATAATAAGGACCACCTAGGACATAATAAGCTCAATGTAATAATTATATTTTGGTCTATAAAAATGTTTTGAATATTATTTGGAGCCATTTAAAAAACCAATTAAAAAAGACATTCTCTTCCTTCTACATTATTTTAATATCTAAAAAGTTCAATAATAAATAATTTTCAAAACTAATGTTTATTTTCTTTCTAGCATTAAACATGATGTAGGTGGAATTAAAGCTATTGGGATTGAGGTTTAGATCTTGACCCTTTTTTTAGTTAATTAGCATTGACATATTGAGGGGCCCTAAGAAAAAATTTAATGCTGGTCTAACATATCACTTGCAAGATTAATGTAAGCTTATCAAATACATATGTGATGATTTCTTGTTTTTTCTTGTCATTTATGCAAGCTATTGGATGAAACAAAGCTCTGGTAGTCAGAAGATTTAGATGAGAGGTTAGAAAGGAAGTCACTTATAATTTTTAAGCTAATTTTATTTTAATCAAAAGGCATGGATTTGCTTTTATTAGTTTTAAATAATGAGAGTAGTTGTTTGCATGGATAATCATCTGTCTTAAAATGAATAAATATAATAATAGTTTCCCTAAAAAACATTTGTTTAAAGACATTTTCTCAAAACATTATGCATGTTGGTTTTCTTGGAAATTTCATTTATATCTATAAATCTTTTCCTTAAACTCAAAATCCATGAAATATGTATTTTTGAGTTAGTTAGAAGTATATTTGAAATGATCATGGGGATATATTGTGTTTATTCATTTTATTATTTAAAAGAAGTATCTTGCTGCCATTATTTCTTACAATAAATTAGTTTCTTGTTTTTCTAAAAGAAGTTTGTAGTAAAGACTGACTAAATAATATAATTCATTTTGTTCTTTGTGCATTGTTTAAAAGAATTATCTTGCATACCATTATTTATGAAAGGAAATCAATTTCTTGTTTGTTTAATATAATTATTTGGCAAAGACAATGAAATGATATATTAAACTGAGTATAGTAAAAAATGTGACAAAAGTTAGAGTATAGAGTATAAATAGTGAACTGACTATGGGGTCATAAGGAAAGATAACTATGAAAAATGAGGATGACATAACTAAAAATATATAACTATTATCTTAAGTTTATAATGTTCTAAGTTATCTCTCTCTCTCTCTCTCTCTCTCTCTCTCTCTCTCTCTCTCTCTCTCTCTCTCTCTCACACACACACACACACACACACACACACACACACACACACACACACACACACACAAAATTAAACTCAACAATCTTTCTCAATTTTCAAAACATTAATGTTTAATTTATTTATTTATGTGTGCATGTGTCCACATATGTGTGTGTGTGTGTGTGTGTGTGTGTGTGTGTGTGTGTGTGTGTGTGTGTGTGTGTGTGTGTGTGTGTGTGTGTGTGTGTGTGTGTGTGTATTCAAAAATATTTCTCAATTTTCAAAATATTAATGTTTAATTTGCACACACACACACGCACAAATATATACATACATATATATGAAAATTTACCATTAGAGTTTTAAAAATTGAGAAATATTATTGAAGATAATGCAGAGTATATGAATGATGAATTTTGACATAGTGTTTTGTCTTCATTAAATATTTTTTTAAATGCTTGAGTAAATTTTGTTTAATATAAGTATTTAATTATTTGACATGGTCAAAATTGGAAATATTGGTTTCATGTTTTTGAAGATACAATTACAATTATTTTTGGAAAAACATTTATGAAAATCATTGGGATAGGAATTTGTATGGATTTGAGTTTCATGTATTTGATTATGGCCTATTTAAAATTTAATTGAAAGTGGCATAAGGATTTTGAAATATAAAATGGGGCAGGATCTCAACCTCAATCCTTATAGTTTTAATTCCACCTACACCACATTTAATTCCAGAAATAAAATAGACATCAGGTTTGAAAATTATTTATTATTAAGTTTTTTAGTTATTAAAACCATATAGAAAGAAGAACATGTTTATTTTACTCATTTTTATAAATGGTGCCAAAGAATATTCAAAACATTTTCATAGTTCTAAAATTATAAACTATATAATAAGGTTTGCCAAAATGTCTTAACCATATCCATATTGGCCTTTAAAATATTTTTTATTTTGATTTCAAACTAGTAAATCCTAAACCAAAATATAATTATTACCTTAAGTCAATGTGTCATAGGTGTTCCTCTTCACACACACACAAACACACACACACACACACACACACACACACACACACATGAAAATTTAACATCAATGTTTTGAGAAAACTTGTTGAAGATAATCTAGAGTATATAATGATCAATTTTGATATATTGGTTTATCTTTATTGAATATTTTACCAAAACATTTAAGGAATTTTTGTTCGAAATGAGTATTTGATTAATTGGCATGGTTAAAATTAGAAATATTGGTTTCATATTTTTTAAGATACAATTGCATTTATATATATATATATAAATGCAATTGTATCTTAAAAAATATGAAACCAATATTTCTAATTTTAACCATGCCAATTAATCAAATACTCATTTCATATGAAACTCATAGAGCCAAGAATTTATATGGATTTTAATTTCATGGATTTGATTTGAGATCAATTATATAAAATGCTTATTTTACTTTATTAGATATTAAGATGGAATCCAGGTTCAAATGATTTAGGTAGAGATGTTTGGGGTTGTGATGATGATCAACATAGTGAGGATATTCATTCATGAAGTAGCTCTTGAGGTGGCCAATTATTTCATGGTCAAATGGCTATTAAAATAATTCCTAAACCATTTAACTAGGGAACATGTGTTTCCTTACATTTTGGTGCCAATGACATTGCCTTTTGGAATGTTCTCAATTCTTTGCATTTTAACTCTTTGAATTTACATGGAAATAGAGGATGAAAGGGAGCACATTAGAGGAATCATCCTCACAGATGAAGCACTCCAAATGATCCCCCTTAACATATGCATGCTGCCATTCATCTTAATGAATGTAATGTTCTATTTATTGAGCCATCTAAAAATATTCTTGAATTAATTAAAAAATTACATCCCAATGAAATTGTTCCACTTACCACTAATATTCTACCCCTTGAGCTTGAGAAACCTACTTCTTCTAGCAGGAAATGTGTTGGCAGCCTTGAAACACAACATATGGAGGTCAAAATGTTAAAAAAGGTTAATTTAAAGGTAGATGATTCTAAAGGGGGCCCGACTAGCTTTATTGAAATTTGCACTAATTTCATAGAGTATACTAAGTACTTAATTGATAAGGGTTTCCCTTTGATAGATTTAGTTTTTGATGTAGACTCTGGTTAAAACAAAAATTCTTGTGTTGAAAATTTTGTTGATATTTGGTACTTATTAAATACTAACATGATATTTTTAAGTATGTTGATATTATTTTTTGTGGTTTTGATATATACATGGCAGTATTTTACTTCTTACAAAATAGTATGCTTGAATGGTTTACTCTTTACTAAATAATTATGGAAACACACATGGATTTTAATATTATAGTAATTAAATTTATTTTAATATAATAATTGTTTAAAGTTGTTTTTGAATATTGATCATGTTTTAGCCTTTCCAAAATTAGTAAATGAATGTATGTAACATGATCAAGATTCAATATGATCTTGACGGAGAGGTTGAAATCATTTTTTTTTGTTATTCTTAATGTTCCAAAAATATGGTTCTTGAGGGCTCTTTTTGTGAAATACATATGGTAAGATCATGTGTAGTACTTAGTATAAATTGAGCACACACCTCCATAAGTCTCTTAAAATAATAATGTAACATATAAAAGGGATATCAAGAGATTGATATATAATGGATATCAAGATATTGATATGTAAGAGACTAATATGTAAGTATACATTAAGTCTTTTTCTCTCTTGGTTGCTTTCATTTCATTTATTTTTCCCTCTTTTTAGATATAGAGATATAAAATGGGTATCAATAGATTTATAGAACACTTTGATAGAATCATAAATCTTTCCTTCAAGAGATTGGCTCTTTTATAGGCTTTACTCTATTGGTTATGTTAGATTATATTATTTGAAATCTGATTCACACACACACATAGACACACACACACACACACACACACACACACGCACACACACGCACACACACGCACACACATGAAAATTTAACATCAATGTTTTGAGAAAACTTGTTGAAGATAATCTAGAGTATATAATAATCAATTTTGATAAATTGGTTTATCTTTATTGAATATTTTACCAAAACGTTTGA
Source organism: Torreya grandis (assembly GCA_037957365.1). Taxonomy (NCBI): domain Eukaryota; kingdom Viridiplantae; phylum Streptophyta; class Pinopsida; order Cupressales; family Taxaceae; genus Torreya; species Torreya grandis. Next base: position 1,257,472 of record JARHVA010004708.1, read on the forward strand.
GGAATTTTTGTTCAAAATGAGTATTTGATTAATTGGCATGGTTAAAATCAGAAATATTGGTTTCATATTTTTTAAGATGCAATTGCATTTATATATATATATATATATATATATATATATATATATATGAAACTCATAGAGCCAAGAATTTATATGGATTTTAGTTTCATGGATTTGATTTGAGATCAATTATATAAAATGCTTATTTTACTTTATTAGATATTAAGATGGAATCCAGGTTCAAATGATTTAGGTAGAGATGTTTGGAGTTGTGATGATGATCAACATAGTGAGGATATTCATTCATGAAGTAGCTCTTGAGGTGGCCAATTATTTCTTGGTTAAATGGCTATTAAAACACTTCCTAAACCATTTAACTAGGGAACATGTGTTTCCTTACATTTTGGTGCCAATGACATTGCCTTTTGGAATGTTCTCAATTCTTTGCATTTTAACTCTTTGAATTTACATGGAATTAGAGGATGAAGGGGAACACATTAGAGGAATCATCCTCATAGATGAAGCACTCCAAATGATCCCCCTTAACATATGCATGCTGCCATTCATCTTAATGAACATAATGTTCTATTTATTGAGCCATCTAAAAGTATTCTTGAATTAATTAAAAAAATACATACCAATGAAATTGTTCCACTTACCACTAATATTCTACCCCTTGAGCTTGAGAAACACAACATATGGAGGTTAAAATGTTAAAAAAGGTTAATTTAAAGGTAGATGATTTTGAAGGGGCCCCAACTAGCTTTATTGAAATTTGCACTAATTTCATAGAGTATACTAAGTACTTAATTGATAAGGGTTTCCCTTTGATAGATTTAGTTTTTGATGTAGACTCTGGTTAAAACAAAAATTCTTGTGTTGAAATTTTTGTTGATATTTGGTACTTATTAAATACTAACATGATATTTTTAAGTATGTTGATATTATTTTTTGTGGTTTTGATATATAAATGGCAGTGTTTTACTTCTTATAGAATAGTATGCTTGAATGGTTTACTCTTTACTAAATAATTATGGAAACACACATGGATTTTAATATTATAGTAATTAATTTTATTGTAATATAATAATTGTTTAATGTTGTTTTTGAATATTGATCATGTTTTAGCCTTTCCAAAATTAGTAAATGAATGTATGTAACATGATCAAGATTCAATATGATCTTGAGGGAGAGGTTGAAATCAATTATGTTTTTTTGTTATTCTTCATGTTCCAAAAATATGGTTTTTGAGGGCTCTTTCTGTGAAATACATATGGTAAAATCATGTGTAGTACTTAGTATAAATTGAGTACACACCTCTGTAAGTCTCTCAAAATAATAATGTAAAATATAAAAGGGATATAAAGAGATTGATATATAAGGGATATCAAGTTATTGATATGTAAGAGACTAATATGTAAGTATACATTAAGTATTTTTCTCTCTTGGTTGCTTTCATTTCATTTATTTTTCCCTCTTTTTAGATATTGAGATATAAAATGGATATCAATAGATTTAAAAAACACTTTGATAGAATCATAAATCTTTCCTTCAAGAGATTGGCTCTTTTATAGGCTTTACTCTATTGGTTAGGTTAGATTATATTATTTGAAATCTGATTCACACACACACACACACACACACACACACACACACACACACACACACACACACACACACACACACACACACACACACACACACACACATTTGATAACTAAGTCATAAACTATAAAATAAGGTCTACCAAAATATCTTAATTATAGACATTCATTTCCTAACACCATTGTGTTGAAATTGTCAATCTTACTTGAAATGCACTAAACACATAATTTAGACTAAAATCACTTAAACATGATAAATGGTTCAAGCTTGTTGTATAAATGTGCCAATTTAGGTTAATATAGAGGTAATGAATTTTATATGATTATTAAATTTGATCAAATCATTTCAATCAAAATGATGAAAATGCATTTTGGTGATCTAGATCACTATTTTCTTCAGAAGCACGTGACACGTGCATGTATTATTATATGTCAACATCATCCTAAATGAGATGATAACATGTATGTAACTAACACACCTAATTCCTCTCCAATCAAATTATGACCTAGTAATATGACTTTTTGACTAGTTTTATTAATGAAGTACAACCAATTTCCAAAGAATTGCACTAAAATTGATTAATCTTACTTAGGCAAATTAAATCCAATTATGATCTTAAGTAAGAGTTCCATTTAAGTTATTGAATATTTATTTTTGGAAATTTATTCCTATTAACTACATCACCAAGTGTGGTCATTTTTTGGGTGGCATCTATGAGCCATAAATGCAATAAATATTGGGATTATGGCTTCCCATGCTTCTTTAATGCCCCTTCCTCCCAAATCATTATGAGGATATTTATGGATTTTATTTAAATAATTGGATTAATTCATGGTCACACATCTTGATCTCAATATGGATGGTCATTTTTGATCCTGATCAATTTGAAAGATCTATAAATATGAGCCTTGTCACTCAAATTTTTAAGCTTAATTTGTGTAAACTTATAATTCAAGATTCTCTCCATAACCTTTCTTTGTGTTGATTGTAATTATTTATTTTAAATAAGATAGCTTAATTTGATAGGCATATTAGTGATTTCATATAATTATCCTAGATTATACTTGGTGTTCTTGAGATGGTTGAGGAGATTTCCTTGCACCATTATTGAAGACTTGAGCAACAAATCAAGGGGAAAAACATGCTTGGAACCACTTATGGATGATGGGATGCTCTTGGGAAGGTAATGTATGTTTGATTTCTTTTATTGAGTTCTTAATTGTCATTTTCACACCCTATTGAATAGGTTAGCCTAGATTATTAGTTATTTATGCATTTCTTATGTTTTTCATAAATAATTCTTGATCTAATAATATTTATAATCTATATCTACATCTTGGCATGCTTTGTGGGACAATGCATCCATATCAATCAAGGAAGACATTTTGGAAATCTTAAATTCCATTAAAAGTCATTAATAATTCCTTTAACATCAAATTCTAACTTGTTTTTCCCATGTTATTGAAATTTTTTGTTGATACACAAGTCACATAGAGATCGAAATCAGTTTTATGTAACTAACATCAATCAAGGCTAACTGACATTGATTAGGTTTCAGGAAAAAACACATCTAAAAAGTTGAATTTTAGAGCTTTTCTCAAATTTGTAGTTAAAAATTTGGGTTTTTAAGTCTCTTGTCTAAACATTTTATCACTGATGCAAAATTTTTCTTTTAGATATTTTATTCTATCATTGTGTAATAAGTTTTTTGTCCAAAAATTTTCATGCCCAAGGGTTCACAGGTGATCATTATCAATCATTTTTTATTACCCATGATTAAGTTTATGATCTGTATCAGTCTTGTAACAAATAATATTGGTCATTATTGATCAATGTCAGTCTCTGTGTAAAAAATAGAGAAATTGAGAGCAAGAAATCCAAACTTTCTTGTTTCATTCTTGATCTTCAAATCTAAAGGAGACTCTCTAACTTTTATATAGGACCCATGTGGAAAAGTGGTTAATTTGAGCATAATTATGTTTATAACCTTCCCTTTGGTGTTTAAAAATAATTTAGATTGTTTAATTGAATGTTTTTGTGAATATTTTTTGATTTTTTTGAAAACTAAGACCAAGGGGCCAAGAACTTCACTTAACATTTCAATTTGGTATATAAAATGAATAATAACTTAAATTTCCAATTTCTTGAAGTGTTGTTTTATCCAAATCATCTAATTGATTGAGCAAAATGAATTTTGCATCTATGCTCTCCCCCCATCCCCTATAGAGAAATCGAGTGACCAAAAGCACCTTTTAGTTATGATTTTCCCTTTGTCCAAAGCATGAAAATGAAGTTATCAGGCTCTCCCAAAAATTCATATGGTTTGTGTGATCTAAAAACAACCTCTAAAGCCTTTTCACTTAGATCATTTTATTTCATGCAATTGGCTTGTGCAGGGGATGTCATTGCCTCTTCATGAGTTATTTAGAGAAGCTTTGACTTGGGGATTCATATGATGGAATTGAATTCAACCCCTCTCCATAGGGGGTATATAAATTGGGATAACCCCATTAGGATGGTGGTTTAAGTGGTTAAACCATCTCTATTAGTGGCAAGCCAACCCATAATGTATGATCAATCAGGACATTACACTACATTAAGTAATTGATGGATGTAGTGGTTGTGAAAAGGATAAGACCTATTTATAATAAGTTGATTGATGTGGATCTAATTGAAGTATTTTATCCCTTATGTTAACCATACTTGGGACCATATAGATAGTTGTGAATTGTAAATTTTAGACAACCCCACTTGCCATAGAATATTTTTGATGTAGGGTGAGTGACTCAAAGTTTGATGCCACCATATTGTCTCTTGGGAGAATGGGGTATAAAATACCCTACCTAATCATGCACTTTTACTTTTTAGATTGATAATTTAATTCCTTCTAAGAACATGTATAAAGGAAGACTTCAACAATATAAATCAACCTTATCAGTTTAGGTCTTAAGATAATTTACTTAGTTGTATTTGGTCTATTTAGTCTTTACTTGATCAATCATTGATTTTAGTCTAAAACTTATTTTCAAACAACATGTCATAACCAAACACATTGTCCACCATTTCTTTAAAAAGAAGGCATTACACTAGTCAAATCCAAATCATTATTTGCCTTATTCAAATTCTCATATCAAACATTATGTTTGTATTGTCTAATTAGTGAAGTTATGCTTCCCATTTGAGTCTAAACCACTTTCCAAAATATTTAAGTCCTTTATTGATAATTTAAATTCAAAATTGCACTTTTCTAAGATACTAGGTTAATGTGTTAATTGGTTTTACCATTTTCAATTGACTTGAGTAACTTGTGTTCAATTTCTCATTTGGATTTAAGGTCATTTATAGACTCATCATTGTCATTTGATCATTGTGAACTTAGGTCATGAAGTGTATCACTCAAACTCTAACTTCTAAAATACATTTTATTCCACTTCCTATTACCATGTGGTGGGATTGTGCTACATTTTTGGTTCTAATTTTATACTTAGGAATTATTGCATGTTTCCACATCTTGAGTTTCTTGGTTTACATTGTCACCTTCCTAATCCAAATGGCTTTCTTCTAGTTGAACTAGATTTCGTAGTATTGACATATCTCTTAACCTACATTTGGTATACTAGTTTACTCTTAGGTCTTTAAGTTATCATACCCTTTTATAATTTATATGATTTTAAACCTACCCAAGGTTGAGTAATTTTTTGAACACATTCCTCTAATTATGTGGTACTACAATACTTCCTTTTTATTATAATCTCTTTGGTACCTTGTAGTTGTTTAGGGAAAGATAAAAACACATACCTTCTTTAAACATTTTCAAAATATTGTCCAAATCTTGGAAAACATAGAGAATAATCTTCCAAACCTGATTCTAGGGTATACTTTTAATAGGGTATGTTACCGCCCTAGTTGTGAGGTAGAGCATTTTTAAGATGGATATGAGCGTTCCATCTTATTTGGGGAGGTCACCTTCTTTGAGCCTATTTGTTGAAAAGTAATTCGGCCCATGCCAATTTTTGTGCATCATTCTCATCCTTCTCCTTAAATTTACATGCCACACTCAATGGTTACTAGCTTGGGATATCTTCCTTTGATTTTCACACTACATTTGAAGGTTACCATTCTAGGTCATCCCCCTTTTGTTTATGTGAACAATTCAACTCTAAAATATGTGAAGGTTACCATTCTAGGTTATTATCCTTTAGCTTGTGAAAGTAATGAAGCTCCACAAAATGTGAAATTTACCATTTTAGGAGCTCCTCCTTTGGTTGGTGCAAGCAACCAAACTAGGTAGTGTTTAGTTATTACTATTATAAGTCCATCACTTGTATTTAGTGAGCCTATTTTTGAATAATTTCCATTTGATGAACCATATCCCTTCTTTAATAGTCTAATTTTGGAGATCCCATTATTGAACCACAAACCATTATTCACACTAAACCAATTATTCCTCACTTTAGAAATTCCATGCCAATGTATGAGCCTCAACAAGAACCATTACCTCTTCAAGATCCATCTTTCAAGGACCAAAATGTGTTCAAAGTTGATATTTTACAACCAATTTTTAACCAAAATCATGATTTTATTATTGAAACACCCATTTTTTATAAGTCAACCTGTGATTAGTTACCTATACATATTTTACCTATTTTTAAAGATCCCCATTTCCTTGACAAGTAATTCTATATAGAGTTGTATCTTGATCTTTTTCCACTCATTGAGGAGTCTCCTTTGGATATATAAGATTATGTCAAGTTGTCACTCAAGTAGTTCCCTCACTTTAAGGGGCTTCACTTAGATGAGCCAGTCTATATTGAACCTTTCCTAGATGAATCAATTTTTATATATCCCATTATGCCATCACATGACATTATTTATATGAAACTAGGCATTAAAAAAAACATCATAATAAAAATATCCACATAAAATAAATAATCAATATTAGATTCATATTCCCTTTTTGAACTAACATTGGATTTATCATCAAAATAATAATCACTATCAGTCTCAACATCATATTTAAAGTCCCTTGACTTGAACTCAACTTTAGAATCGGATTACAATCATGGTTGTTACAACATTGGTTACATTTGTCTTAAAAATTGGTTTAAATATATTTGTGATCCTTATATTATTTTTTAGGATAATTATTTCAGCATCAACATAGGTTTTCCTAGTGTCTTTTACAAGGATTATGCTACCTTTCATCATTACATTATCCCCACCTAACATAGCCATTATATTGGCATTCCACCTCTCAAAATCATCGATTGAGAATAATAGAATCACACTTTTTTAAATTTCATCCATGGCAACATACCATTTGTAGAATATTAGGGGGACAAAGACAAAATTGATTTAGAAGAAGAATAATCTCCTAGTGAGACCATTCTAGAGGTGCTAGGAGATGATCAAAGATCAAACTCAACATACTTTAGTGAAACCTTTTTGAAATCTCTAGAAGGCAATCAAAGTCAAATGTTAATATCTCTTTATGAAACCTTCTCAATGGCACTATGGGATAGTTAATATAAATTCATTGGTGAAAACCTCGTTAAGGTGTCAATAGTTGAGCATAAAATTTATTCACTACTTAATGAAGATATTATTCAATATCAAATCAATATATATTATAATATACAACATAATCAAATGGTAACTACTATCAAGATAAAACAATAAAAAATTGGTAGTCCTATCAAGAAATCTTTAGCAATCTTTGGCCTTGCCATAACCAAAATTATGTCAAAGCTAGAATCAACAACATTATGTGTGCCTAAACATCCTAATCTTCATTTTATATCTATTAACTATACATGCCATTATCATTCACCTATTCATTACCCATTTATACCATTTATCCTATGCCTAAAATTATCTACCATCCTTAGCGGCGCTTTCCTTCATAGAGGTTATGAATATATCTTGTCTCAAAGTTTGAAGGAAGTAGATTCAACAACCAATGAGGATCATAACCACATTATTAAATTCAATATATATAGAAAATTATTGATATATCAAATATTTCAAAAGGGTGTTGGATATTAACTTCTTAATTGATTATTCTAGTTGTCTTGGATTTTGATTAGGGCGTGCATATCCATGTCAGAAAGAGCAATAAAACCATTTTTCATTTGTCATTTACCCTTCCATTGTCCTTGCCTTGTCTCTTGGGGGAAACCCTATAGAAAATTTTATTTTAGGCATATTATACCATTATGTTTTATGTGTTCTCACTATTTTAACTACATTGACTTGAGGTCCTTCTGGGTTTATGTAGGCTGTGCTCAATTTCTGTTGATGTCATCTCAGTCACCTTTTCCACTCTCTCACTATTTTATGAGAATTATTATAAGTTTTAATTCTCTCACCATTTTTAAATCAATTTAAGCCATGCTCTCACAATTTTGAGAGCATGCTAATCCAATCATTTCTTGGGGGAAACTTTTTTGTCACTATATCTAATTGTCTTATGATCATTTTCCTTATTCCATTTTATTATACCATGTCTTTACTATTGACCAAGGCTTATTTTTATCTATCCTGCTTACCTCATTTTGATCTTGGTTCCTTTGGTTATTTCCACACATTTTGCAAGGGGATTCCAATATAGTTTCAATGGTTTTAAAATACTATTTTGAATGATAATCTATGGAAGTAGTGTGACATTTGATCTATCAAATTATCTTTCATCTATCATCTTATCTAGTATCACTGATTATAACCACCTATGGGTAAATCAATTTTATTTTTGATACCCCTAATTATATCCACCTTTGGGAAAATCAAAATTATGATGTTTTTTCTTAATTATAACTACCTATGGGAAAATTAGGTACAACACCCTTTTATCATGCATTACTATATCACTTAGTCATTACTGCTATCAGTTTCCTTGCCATTCACCATTATTTGCAAACTTATTATGAACTCGTCAATATTTCATTACCTTTTATGTTGATATAACTACTTTTAATTGAGGTCCAAGTGGGGTTACATAGGTTGTGCTCAACTCATATTGAGGTCAACTCAGTCCCCCATTTCATTACACTCTCTATTTTATGAGCATTTCAAGTTGGCATGCTCTCACTATTTAATGAACACTCTTTGCAAAACCCTCACCTTTTTGTGAGTTGGACAATTTTATATATCTTAATTATCAATAAATTTTAGATACTAATAAAATTTTATAAACATTCAAAACCCAAAAACATTTTATCTTGTGTGCATGTTTATTTGATTGTTGTTTATTTGTTTGTTCTTGCTTTGTTTATTTTCCAAGTACATCTTGATGATCCACATGGAGCTTGATTATTTATATCTTGATCTCATGTTGTTACGTTTTTCTTATTTTGTTTTTAAACATTTTTTTTTCTACTTAAGTCATGATTTTCCATATCTTGATTTTAAGATTGGTTCATGTATGTTTTCTTTGTCTTTGTATTTATTTTTTTATTTAAATGTAAATGGTTTTAACTCTAGTATTGGTATCTTATATCATTATCCTTAGTTATAAATATTCACATTTGAAATGGATCAACACAATTAAAATACCATGTCATTATAATTTCCTCATACTTATCAAGCCTAATTTCTTTTGCTATGTCAAGCACTTTATGCTTTAGTTCCAAATCTCAATGTCGGTGCAACTCCAATGAACAATTCTCAAGAACACCAATGAATCTAGGTAATAATAGATTATCATGTACCTAACTCTATACAAGATGTACATATCTTGGCATACATCATGAGTCTAATCTAACACTAGTCAATTATCTTCATCCCTCATTCCATTCTCTCATGTTTTTGGGTAAACTACATTAGCTTGAGGTCCATTTGGACTATGTAGGTAGTGTTTGGATACATGACATATCTTAGGTTAGCTTGACCATCTTCATTCTTACTTTCATCTCTTTCATCACTTTGTGCATCCTTTTATGCCTAGTTTCTCATGGATTATTCAATCATTATACCATCACATCTATGTTTGTGGCCACTCATCTTTAATCTATTTCATAGGTTATATCCTTGAGATATTTATTGCCAATTTTACCTATAAGGGCACAAAATTTCAACTAATCACAAATTTAAATCAGCCCTATAAGGGCAAACCATTATTTATCAGTGAACAATATCAACCCTACTAGGGAGAAATTATTTATCACATGGATAAATTATCTCTAAAAGAGCACATTATTATTTCTTATCTCTTTGGACACATGTTCTCCTATTTCTTATAATTAAAATCTCTATATAATTTTCCCTCATTATAGCAATATTTTAGTGTGTAAATTGTCTAAGAATTGATCAGTTTCAAAGTGCACAACTTGTACCCTAGCTTTGGGTGTGTTTAAAGTGTGTCACTTCTATTTTTGGACAATATCCTTCCCATTCCCCCTATTCTTGGGGCCTATTATAACTCTAACTATATTTTTATTATTGATGGAATTAACACATATACGTATTAGTTCATTAGGATTTAATCTATTCCATAGGTTAATCTCACTTTCTCTCTCTTTTTGAGAATCTATTTTTCTCTTTCATGCTTGTATGTTCTCTTGAGGGGGCATCATGGGTCATTTCCATTATAATTTATTCTTGACAAATATTTTCTTCGAAAATACATTGCTTCATTGAATGTCTCACCATGCCTTCTAAAATAGGGGTAAAATGTATACATCCATTTCCTAACAACATTGTGTTGAAATTATTAATCTTACCCGAACTGCACTAAAATACACAATTTAGGCCAAAATCACTTAAATGTGCTAAATGGTTTGAGATTGTTGTATACAAGTGATGATTTAGGATAATGTATCCTCAAATGGGGAAATCAATTTTATATGATTATTAACTTTGATCAAATCATTTTGAGTCAAATGATGAAAATGCATTTTGGTACTCTGGATCACTCTTTTCTTCTAATTGAAAAACACGTGACATGTGCATGTGTTATTTTGTGTTGAAAATATATTAAATAGGATGATGGTCCATACACAACCAACATTACCTTATAACTCCTCTCTAGTCAAATTATGACCTAGTAATGACTTTCTGACCAGTTTGATTAATGAAGTATAACCAATTTCAAAATAATTATATTAAAATTGATTAATATTACTTAGGAAAACTAAATCTAATTATGATATTAAGTAATAATTCCATGAAATTTATTGATTCTTATTAACCGCCTCATTAAGTGAGGTCATTTTTAGGGTGGCATCCATAAACCATAAAAGTAATAAATAATAAGATTATGGCTTCCCATGCCTCTTTAATTCCCCTTACTCCCAAATAATTATGAGTATATTTATGTATTTTATTTACATAATTGGATTAATTCATGGCCACATATCTTGATCTCAAGATGGAAGGTCATGGTTGATCCTGATCAATTTAAAAAATCTATAAATAGGAGGTCTCTCACTCACATTTTTAAACTTAATATATGTAAACTTATAATGCAATATTATCTCCACAACATTTATTTTTGTTGATTATAATTATTTATTTACAATATGATAGCTTCATTTGATAGGCATATTAGTGATTTCATATCATAATCCTAGATTACACTTGGTGTTCTTGAGACAATAGAGGATCTTGCCTTCTACCAATGTTGAAGACTTGAGCATCAAATCAAAGAGAAAAACACACTTGGTGTCGTTTATGGATGATGGGATGCTCTTGAAAATTTAATACATGTTTTCTTTATTTCAATGGGGTTTTAATTATCATTTACACATCTAGTTAAATAGGTTGGCCTAGATTATTAGTTCTTTATGCATTTATTATGTTTTTCATAACTAATACTTCATCTAACCATATTTATAATCTAATTATACATTAAACATATCCATAATAAATAATGCCCTTTCAAATACTATTTTTATTTAAATTAAAAAATCATGCCAAATTTAATTAATACCTTAGAATGACTATGGGGCCATATGGCAAGATAACTATGAAAAGTAAGGATGGAAAGCAAATATATTTAAAGAAATACTTTTCAAAGAACTTACCATTATATTTATTCATTTCAATATAGATGGATGTGCATATAAACAATTGTTCTCAATATTCTATTTGATTAAGAGAACATGTCTATAGCAATTGTAAAATCTATTATGGAGATGCATATGTATATAATAATAAGTTAATCAAATACATATTTGACAGTTTATCAAATTTTATAGTCATTGATGCAATCTATTGGAAGAAATTAAGCTCTAGTATTCAAAAGATTAAGATGAGAGGTTGGAAAAAAATGTGTATATAATTTCTAAGCTGGTTTCCTTGTAATTACTAGGTATGGATTTGTGTTTCTTTTTTTCTAAAGACTAAGAGAAACTTTTTGCATGCATAGTCATCTATCTCTAAATAAATAGATATAATGTTAAGTTCCTTGGAAATTATTTATTTAAAGATATGTGATTTCCATCTTTACTTTTAAATGTCTTAATGATATCCATAATCAATAATGATAGTGTCTACCAAAATGTCTTAACCATATCCTTAATCAATAATGACCTTTCAAATTATTTTTTATTTTATTTAACAAACCATGCCAACCAAAATATAATTATTACCTTAATATTATTCTGTCCTAAGTCACAAGTTTTCCTTAACACATTTATAAAATTGATTAAAGCAAACATGCTCTTCCTTATATATGATTTTAATGACTAAAAACCTTAATAATAAATAACTAAAACCATAATTATAACTTGTAAGTTAAAATTTCCATGTATTCAAGGCTTGAAAACCTAGGTGGTATTAAAAGAGGTTAATGACATAAATGACATCACATCAAAAATTCTAAAACCTAATATATATTTTATTTCTAGCATTGAATGTGGTGAAACTAGAATTGAAGTTATGGGGATCAAGGTTGAGATCTTTCCCCATTTTTTACTAAATTGGTGCCAACATGTTGAAGGGTCAAGACAAAATTTAATGTTGGTCTAACACATCACCTGTGGGATTAATGGAAGTTGCTTGAATACATATGTGATGGTTTTCTCAAATTTTCTAGTTATGCAATCTATTAGTATAAGTGAAGTTATTAGTCTAATATAGATACTTACAGTTCATTACACTAGATACTTTAAATATGTTTAGTGTAAAATAATAAGGGAACACCATAATATACTTATGCATCTTTATAATAAAGTTTACAAATATTATAAACTTGTTCTCTTAATCAAATAGAACACAAGAATACACAAATTAACTCTTAATAATTTATATACTCCACAATATCTTCAACAAGATTTCTCAAAACCTTGATAGAATAAATCTCAAAATTTATCACAAAATTTGTTTTCCTTCCTCAATCAACCTCGTATTTTAGATGCCTAAATTTCAAATTTCAACATGCCAATTTTCTTTATTTATTTTCTTGATAATTGTCATTTACATTTTCTTCAAAATTTGTTAGAATCAGATCTAGTATTTTATAACTATAGTGTGTTTAAATAATTATTAGTCAATTATTTTGTTGTAGATGTTGACTACCAAATTGTCAGAACTCTATCAAATGAAAAATTGAGAACATTGTATATAGTTGTAGAAAGCCTCAAACAAGTCTCCAATTTTTTTAAAGATTGTTTATTAAGTTTGAATTTAAAAATGAAAATGCAATAAAGATTCTCTCATCTTCCATTGATCCCAAAATCATTATTTAGCATAAATAAGCAAGATTAAAATATTCTAAGATACCCTCATATAGTATTTCACTCAAACATAAGGTAGTCTATATTCTAGTGATTGATCCATATTTGAAATCATAGTCCAAAACCCAACATTGTTGTGGAAAATTAAACAAACTAATCACTTACCTTTGGAAAATCTAAAATTCCTTCAATTTTTTCACCATTCAATTCTACACTCTATTAGAAGTGTTGGGCCAATGTTTTGATTTTATTCTTAAAATATGATGAGATAACATTTTTCCAATATTGAGGGTAGACCAAAGCCATGGATTCTAGTATTTCATCCCAAGTAAAATGATATCTAACATTTGAAGAGAAATATTTTTCAATTTCCTTCAAGGTGTAACTTACAGAAGATACAACCTCAAGGAATCAATCCATTATAATAGGAACTTCTTTGAGTCTATTAGATCAACCAATTATGTCAAAAGTGTGATTTATGGTTTGTACTTAATTTATACTAAGTATTACACATGATCTTTATTATATCTATTGTACAAAAAAAGCCTTAGAGCCTCATTATCACACTATATTTTATTTTTAAATGTTTAAGGTAATATTTATATTCTAGTTAGCATGGTTTGTTAATTGAAATAAAAAAATATTTGAAAGACCAATATGGATATGGTTAAGAAATTTTAGTAGACCTTATTATATAATTTATAGTTTCAAAAATATGAAAATGTTTTGAATATTTTTTGAGTTATGTCATCCTAATTTTTCATAGTTGTCTTGCCTTATGGCCCCTTAGTTGGTTTATACTATATACTCTGATTTTTTGTCACTATTTTTTCTATACTTACTTTATTATATTATCTAGTTGGTATTTACCACATACTTATTTTAAATGAAAAAGAAATTGATTTCCTCTAAGAAATAATGATGTGAAAGATACTTTTTTTTAAAAATGCACAAAGAACAAATTGAATAAACACAATAGATCATCGTGATCATACTATATTCTATTTTTAAATGTTTAAGATAATAATTATATACTAGTTGGCATGATTTGTTAATTGAAATGAGAAAACATTTGAAAAGGCCAATATGGATGTGGTTAATTTATTTTAGCAAACCTTGTTATATAGTTTATAATTTCAAAAATATGAAAACATTTTGAATATTTTTTTAGTTATGTCATCCTCATTTTTCATAGTTGTCTTTCCATATGAACCCATAGTTTTTTTATACTCTATACTTTGATTTTTTGTCATTATTTTTGATATATTAAGTTTATCATATTATCTGGTTAGTCTTTACCACATACTTATTTTAAAAAAAATATGAAACCTATTTCATCTGAGAAATAATGACATGCAAGATACTTATTTTATATAATGCATAAAGAACAAACTGAATAAACACAATAAAGCCTCATGATCATACTATATTTTGTTTTTAAATGTTTAATGTAATAATTATATTTTTGTTGGCATGGTTTGTTAGTTGAAATAAAAAATATTAGAAAGGCCAATATGGATGTGGTTAAGATATTTTGGTAGAACTTATTTTACAGTTTATAATTTTAAAACTATGATTTTTTTTAAATATTTTTTTAGTTATGTCATCCTTGATTTTCATAGTAGTATTTCCCTATGGCCCCATAGTTGGTTTATATTCTATACCCTAATTTTTATCACTGCTTTTGTTAGACTCAATTTATTATATTATCTAGTTGGTCTTTTGAAATACTTAAAGAGGTTTTTACTCAATTTGTACTTAATCATATGGACATAAAATTTATCACTTAAAAAGGACAAATTTAATATTTAAAAATAATGACAAATTTAATTATTAAAAAGAAGAAGCCATAAATAAGATCTTAAATTTAGACATCTCATCCTCTAGCCTATTTCTCCATTTGTCTTTTAATTAAAAAAATTTAACTCTTATAAAATAAATCTACATAAGTGATTCAAATTGCTTAAAACCTTGGAACCACAAAACCTTAAAAACTAAATTCATATAACTTCATTTCTATTAAAGTTTTATTGATTTGTGGTTGTGGGAATTGTGAAGTGAGCAATAGTTTATAGAGGGGGCCAACGAGGAGTCTAAGTAGCCAACAATGAAGTACAATCCATGTAATAAATATAAGACCTATATGTTGTGGGAATCATAAAGTGAGTGATAATTGTAAGAGTAGGCCAAAGAGGAGTTTAAACAACCAATAATGAAGTAAAACCCAAGTGAGAAATATAATCCCTACATGTCATGGGAATCATGAAGTAAGAAATAATTACAAAAGGAGGATAAGGCATCTAAATAGCCAATAATTAAGTATAATCCAAGTAAGAAATATAATTTATACATATATGCAAACGTTTTCACACTTCTAATGATTTTTTCCCATCATTTAAGGGATTCAAACTATTTCCATGTTAATTTTTTATCAAATATTTACTTGTAATGTGAAACCCAATTTTATCTTATATCAAAACCCTTAATATTATAAATAATTTTGTTATCACATAGGATTATTTGTTTATTAATGATATCAAGTGTAACAAACTATTACACTGAAACCTCAAGGTGTTAGTAAAATCTACTCATCAGGATCATAATATCCCACCACACTTATGAATCCCAGACTTTAGGATAGATTTATTCCTATACACTAGGATCCCCCACATGTATGAGCCCTAGATAAGCACTACCATGCTAGCATAACCACTCGCTCCATGACTTAAACCTAGGTAGATGTTATGATACCAAATGTAACACACCATTACACCAAAACCTTGAGGTGTGAATGAAATCTACTCATTAGGATCATAACATCCCATCACACTTCTAAAGCCCAAACTCTAGGATTGATTTTTACCCATAAATCAAAATACCCTACATGTATGATGCTCAAACAAAAATAACCATGCTGGCATAGCCACCCACTCCATGAATTGAACTAGGTGGAGTCTTTGATACCAAATGAAATAAACTATTACACTAAAAACTCAAGGTGTTAGTGAAATATGCTCATCAATATTATAATAATAATATCTTTGCATTTGTTTGGGATTGTTTGTTTAGTAATGAGATCAATAAAACCACAAAAATCTTATGAATATGTGCCTGGGCATTCATGTGGCAATGAATTTTTTCTAGAGTCACACACACTTGCTTAGGGTTTAAATTTGTAATGGGTCTATACTAGTTCTTATTTGGGGTGTCTCTTATGCCTTTCTTGCTTGGATTTATTTATTCAAGTAACTATTTGAAATTGTTGGATTGCCCTCAAATTCATAGGGTAAAGAAAAATGGTTGTTATGAAAAACTTAGGGTATCTATTGAACATAATCATTATTCCAACTCAAGCATATTTTCCCCATGAATATGTTTGGGAAAAGCGGTTTAACTAATACATTATTTATTGATTTGAATATGACATCTAATTCCTCATATATTTTTAAGTTTTTTGAAATATCTAATAGAAATGTCTTGTCAATCTATACTTACATGGTGATTTTAACAAATATTTTCTAGTGGAATTATACCTAAACTTTAAGATTTACTAGGATTTTATAGTTAGTTTTAGAGGTCCATTCTTAAAATTATCATTGGTATTGAATAGTCACTTGGATGGGTTTCATTGTTGACCTTATGTGGATTGATGTGGTTAAACAAGCCTTGATCATGTTTTATCTTAGTATGATACATAATGGTCAAAGGGCATGATCAAACCTTTATCATGTTCATCATTCATACCACAACTCTTGGGGTAGGCTTCTATATGGAGTGACATCTATTGATTAATACCATGATGTAAAGTGTGTAAATTTTAGGTATGGTAGATACTTTTGATGACTTCATAGTCATATCTTTGGATCATCTTCTATAACTCTTTTTATATCAAGGGTTTTTTTGGGTCAGTTGATCAAATTCTTATTACTAGCATAGTTAGTAATTTTAGTAATTTAAATAAAATTATTAAATACATTTAATTTGGTTTGGGTGGTTGAATCTGATGAGTGTCTTGTAGAGTAACCACTTTGTGAAATCTTATTTAAATATTTAAACCTTTGTAAATAATTGACTGAACATTATACTTTTAATTTTGTGTTAACCTTGTCAAATGCAATGTATATATTACTTTTTACCTTATGTAATTGGTCCTAACAAAATGCATGTGTATATAAAATAATATGTTATCTACCAAAAAAATGATATATAACATATGTGAATAGTGTAAATAGACATCATGTTTATGTCATATTTTTTATTTTTTGAATATTTTGAATGTTTTTATTATTTTAAATTATTAAATTATTTTTATTTTTTATTTATCTTGAAATTTTTAAATTTACTAACCATTTATCCCATTAATGGGTTAGTCATGGGGAGTATGTATATCATGTTGTGAAAAGGTCACCTTTCACAAGAAAAAAATAATAAATGTGGGTGCATTAGAATTAGATAAGGCATATAAACTCTAATGTAACTCTTAGAATTACTCATAATATTATGTGTATGATGAGTAACATTGGTAGGTATATAACTATGTGGGGTCTGTATATAGTATGAGAAGATATCACTTCTTGTGTTCACTTTGGAACATGTTTAAGTATCTATGGTGCTATCTTAGTGTGTGGTATACTAAATAATGGAATTTATGGGTCCTAAATTGTTTTATAATGTTGTAAATAATAAAAAATTGACTTCCTAGGATAAATATGTACTCACATCTGAGCTAAGCATATAGAGATATTCTAAATGGGTATATCAACTAACTCTATATAATGATCCCAAATAGGTGTAACAACTAGATACAGTGGTGGTGGGGGTGGAAGAAGAGATACCACTATCTAAAGAGGGTACTCATATTGAATTATTAAAACTTTGGCTACATTGTTTGTGTGTATATAATTGATACATAGATGAACTAAAGATGGTATTTCCTAGAGATACTATATCTAAGGACATCATAACCACATTTCAAAGACATTGCTAGATTTTATAACTATGAATGAAGTAGCCAATATCATGAAGCCCATATGAAGAGGTAGAAAAATTTAATCAAGAGTGTTTTATGTCTATCCATGGAATCCCTTAACCACTTTTTAATTATCTTGAAAATTATGTTGTGTGTAACCAAGAGAATGAGGAATTTTACCTATAATTATTTTCACTTGATCCATTATCAATGATGACACTATGTATAGGTTACTTGTTGATATGAACTCATAAGAAAAATGCATGGAAATCAAATCATATTAGACTATCTCACTATCATTATATATAAGCATATGTTGTTTTAGTGATATTATTATAAGTATAACAATAATCCAGTCCATTAGGTGACCATATGTTGTAGGAGAAGGATGCACATTATATGTATAATTTACCTCAAAAGTATATTTAGTATTTATTGTCTCATATTTTGGAAATGGGTCATTAAGTATTTTAAATTTATTATTCCCATTTGAAAGTAGTCTATATTCCTCTATATGTGTACTTAGATAAATAGTGTTGTCATCAATAATATATTGTATCTTATGGCTTAACTTGAAACATTTGTTTGTATAATGTTCAATAGTTTGGTAAAATCATAGTATGCATTGATATCATAATTTATACGTGTAGGCCTACTCACGTAAAACTATTGTGCTTGAGAAAAAGATTTGAGGTTTCACTCAAGTAACTTTTATAATAGTACATGAAAAAGTGATGGTAGTCATAAAAATGCCTCTTTGTTAGAACTTATAAGAGAAGATGATTTTTAGCCGGTGATAATGCGTTAACCACAGTATTTACCCCATTATTGTTATGATTAAATTTAACCTTGTATCTTGGATTGATTTGAAACTTGTTTGTTAAACTAGTTGGATAGTAGTTGCATACTGGAGTTTGTTCAAATCTATGAGCTTGATTTCTTGATCCCTAATTATATGGCATATTTCATCAAAACCCTTGAATTGATTGAATATTATTGACTCATGGAGTGGTGTAAGTAAAATTTTATTAAATATATCTTTTAAATAATATTATACATAGACTTATTTAACCTATCTAGCATGGTATGATAATTAATTACATAATCATTTATTGGTTCATTAGACACTTGCTTGAGTTTGTAAATTTGCACATAACATAGCTTATCATCAATGTTGATGGAAAATTGTGATATAAATTGATCTAACAAAGGTTTTAATTCTCTAATTGACTAGAGGGAGAGGTCATATAACCATTGTGAATCATGGTATTTAATACTTATTTGAAATAACCTAGTTAATAGTTGATCATTGGATGCATAAGCCAATCATGTTGGATGGAAGGATATAAGGTATTTTTTGAGATCACGTTTATTATTATATATTTAAATATTAGGAGATATAAATACTATAGGTAAAGAATAGGATAAAAACATTTTGGCTAATTAATTATGGAGAAAAGCATTCAAATCCATTTAATGGCTAGCTCTAGAAGTATCTATCTCTAAATACAACACCTAAGCTTGAAGAGTTAAAACAATCTACTCAAAGGAACATGTAGTAAGAAAGGTTGATGATTTAATATTTGTAGTCATTATAGGATTTTAATAAATGATATATTTAGGAATAGGCATGAAATTATATGGGAAGCTTTGTGTTGCCATTTCACCTTGGGTAGACATCACAAGTGTGACTAGAGGTGTATAAATAATAATAGTTTGGACATCTACAGTTGGATTGGTAACCTTAAATGGTTGGTTGATATTTTATAATAAGTTATATTATTTACCATGTGTACTAGTTTGAGTCAAAATGTTCTATTCATCTCTTGATACATATAAAATTGCATCAAAAAATTGGATTTTCATGTCCATATATTTAGTTAATTCTCTTCCATTAACATCATCAAATTTATCCCTAGTAATTATTACTTGATTATGATTATTGTCACATTATATATACCTAAAATATTTTAAAAATTTATAAAATACTAGTGTTATCTCTCTTGCATGAGATCCTCTAGTCTCAATATTTCTAAGTGCATGCCTTAAAGGGTACACCAAGAAAGGGGTGGGTAGACCATTCATGCTTCACAAGATTATTGTTCCATATACCACCACTTAAAAGCAACACAAGTCCCTCCTATATGTTTCCCTAAGCTTTGAAACCTCTTTTATACACTCCTCTAAGTAATTCACCACCTCAAATATCCCCTACCTAAGCCAAATCTCTTTTTATCATCCTCTAAACACAGTCGAGTGGGCTGACCTTATTTTAGGAAATGATTACATTATGGGATTATATAAACCTAGCTAACTTAGTCTAAAACCTAACTACTTTATGTCCTAAACAATTGGGTTGGTTGGGCTAACTATGTTGATTATAAATTAAAAAGGGTTTAGGGTTACATCCAGGTATATAAACACATGCTTCACCCAATATATATATATATATATATATATATAAGAATTCATTTACACTTATTTACAATATGCTCTTACACCATTCTACTTGAAGAGTCATTACTTATGGTTTACACATGGAGAGAAGAATATTTCTTGTGCAAATTTATTAGATGCATATAAGTATTATAACCTAGAGGTGACCTATATTTGTGATCTTTATAAACCACAACAACCTCTTTCAAATCACCATTGGGAAAGGAGAGATTGAGTCTTAATGGGTTCATCTTAAAGGTAAGTATTCCTAACTCTTACTCCTTTATATTAGTAGATAGAATTGCATAATTAATGGATTTTAAATGTATTTATCTATTCATGCATTAGGATTACCTAAACATTGAATTGACTATAATTTTTATTTTCATGTTTACTTTTATTTTTATTATCCACCATTTGTGCCACAAGGTTTGGTGAGCACTATATTAGATTTACTTTACTTTGTTAGAAACCATAGGACCTAGCTAGGGTTATTATGTGGTATTGATCAAATAGAGGCTTTGGAAACCTATCTAGTGATATTATGTGGTAAGAGACCCCTTATTTAGGTATATCAGATATATGTTGGTCATGACCTCGATTATCTAAATGTACCAACAAGAAAGGGCTAGTGTGATTTATCTTATTTGAGCTAGGATTGATTTGCAAACCAACTTCACTTTCCCTTATATAAATTTTGGTGAATCAAATGTGAATTAAACCTTGAAATATTTATTTCATGCTTTCATTTATCATTTATCATTTATTTCATTTTTACATCATTAGATCGAATCTATAAACTTGGTCTAACATTTTGTGCATAGGTTTAACACACAGTCGATCTGATCAACTCTATTAGGAATTATGAAGGTCATATTATACTATAAGTAACTATAATGATCCAATTAAATTAGTTCATTTCCTCACATACACATATTTAGACTTTGGCAACCCACTCAAATTTGTTATTAGGTTAAAAATATTCATTTCGATGACATGGTATAAAAATAGGAATTTTGGCATCATCAAAACCATTAGGTTAATTATCACCATCTCAATAATTTATTTTGTTCATTATAGTCCTATTTTTAATAGTTTTTAGTTTAGAAAAATGTAACCCTACAGTCAACTAGGTTGACTAGATCAAATTAGTTCTATAGGTTCTTCTAGCCCAAGAGACTCAGTAAACTTGTTTGACTATGTTTCTTTGGCCTTTTCTTCAATATAAACGATAGACCTAGTCAATTATGTTTGATATGTTTTACATATTTGATCAATCCATTCAAATGTGTACTCTACAAAGAAAGGAATAATCTCATATTTCTAGTAATTAACTCATCTTTAATTTTGTTGTTTGATTTCTTATAAAAGCACACATAGACTAAATAGGAAGGTTAAATTTATCGATTTAGTCACATGAATTTTATTTTAATCACACACTTCTAAACCACACAATATCAGAAAACATTAAACAATTCTACTCAAGGTATACCTAATTAGATTTCAACACCAAGGGGGAAGCTAACTCATTTTTCTAGTTAAGTATAAATACATGGTTGATGGTATATATTGGAAAAGCACTCAGCACCCTTATTGTTGTGGGATTGTGAAGTAAGGGGGTAATCCCCAATACCAAGCCAAGACCATCACCAATACAGACCTCTTTTAGCCTTAACAACCTGAAACCATCTTTATATTACCTTTATAGTTCCTTTCTAAAGTCAACACCCTTCACATTCATTTATAAAATTATAATTTAAAACAATAAGGAAAGACCACATATATTAGCATTTCTATTTTTTTTCTCGCTCTTTTATAATTATACATTGTATTACAAAACTTGTATTGGCTAGTGTTGGTACAAGGTTTTTGTTGTGTTGTAATTAAACTGACTAGTTTGACCTAGTTGCCTATGTGTTTATTTCAGTTTCTAATATTAATTAATGCTAAATAATCCATAGTCATAACCTTCAAAACATGTCTTTACCCTTAGAACACAATCAACCCACTCGACTATTTCTTTTATAGTTTACCCCTATTATAGAATATAGTCATTCTATTTGACCTAGTCTCTTATATGTTGGTCAGTTTCTCTCTATAGAATAAAATCTTGATATTTGACCTAGCATCTCATAGGTTGGTATTTTTACCTTTCTATAGGTCATAGTCATCCTATTTGACCCAATCTCTCATAGGTTGGTCTTTAGTTCTTTCCCACATAAACATAGTTGACCCACTCAATTATGTCCTTCCCTAGATACTCTATTGGTATTATTTTTGAATTAAATCAACCTAGATAACCCCATACCATTTACGTGATTCATTATTTTATCCCTAAAACCCTACTTAGCTGATCTAGTTCTATATCTGGCTGACTTTGTACCTATTTTTCACCTTTGTCTCTTAAATCTTAGATCTTCATTTCAAGCATCATGGCATCCCCTATTACAACATTTTAAGACAACCTTAATCCATTTAGATGATATGTGGGGTATTATTTTCTTCCTACCTTCATTACCCAATAAGATACTCACTCTTGGTGCACCTTCTCTCACCGTTCATCTTTGGATTGCAATATGGTTCAAATTACCCCAAATAATGACACCAATTTTTTAGATACATTTCACAGTTATCAAGATAATTCTCTCTCAAAATCACCTTATTACACTATATAGGAAATTGTCATAAGTTTAAACAATAATCCTATACGAAATATCTTAAACACCAATAACTCACCACCTAACAATCCTCCACCCAAGAACCCATCCCATAATACCAATTTATGGAATGTTCCCCCTACCAATTTTAACAATCCACCTTAAAACACTAATAATCCCAATCCAAAAATTGATACCACTCAAATTCTTTAAAAAATAGTTTGAAAAATGAATATTATGTAAACATCTAATACTTATCAAATGACGTAAATGCAACATCACTTATTAAACATGGCAAATCAGCCTCATATTTTCCTACCTCAAAATGACTAAAAAATTTATCCCTCTACCTCTTATAGATGCCATAAGAAATATCATTCCCCAACCCATTATGCACAACAAGATGCTTCACAAAATCCAAAATGAATTTATTTATATTGATATCATAAATATCTCTCCAACTAATAAATAGGATAGGAGTAAGAACCCTACATTTTTCCCTAAAGCATTTGGTGATATTTATAAAGAGTGAATTCAGAAAAATACCTTTCATACCACCAAAATTATATTCAAAACATTCATAAGAGATGTATTAAAATGGTATAATAAACCCCCTCAACATTCCATATGGTAACTCAAGGTTTTAGTCAATCCTCTAGTAAAAGAATTTCAACACAATGATCTTCTTGAAAATTGTCTTAGTCATTTTATCAATGGCAAAAAATATCCTTCTAAATTAGCTCATGACTTCATTAAATGATGTAAATATTTATATCACAAATTTGATCATAACATGATTGACGATAAGTTATTTAAACTCTTTATATGCCTTAACACCTTCCCTTCAATATACAGTTTAATTTTTTCTCCCCAAACTCTAAATGATACAATTGATAAAGATAAAAGATAAGGCTTTCTTATGAAATAATTTGATCCCAAAAATAAATACATCAAGGGATCTTTCCAAAACTCTACTAATGTGATTACAAGTAATCCTCCTCAAATAAAAATGGGTGTAGTCAAAGTGGATAACCCTTAAGATTCCCATACACCATTAATAGTTCAACAATTGAAGCAATTATTAGCTCCTTCTAAACCTTTCACCTATACTAATAATCCACCTACATGGTATGATCCTAATTTTTTTGTTGATCTCATGTTGATTTTGATCATTATCATGAAACATGTTGTGGGATCTCCAAATATTATGTTAGAAGATACATTCAACCATGATGTTATGATCAAAATATGTCATCATGATTATGTCAAAGCCTCTAAAAATAAACAAGTTACCAAGACTTTAACATCTAAACTTCCAAAAAAAATCTACTTCAAACCCACAACATTCAAATGAATATATATATATATATATATATATATATATATATATATATATATATATATATATATATATATATATATATATATATATATATATATATATATATATATATGAAAATGACATGGATTATGACCAACACTATACCAACTTTCAATATGTGAATCCTGCCAAAGTCAATTATAGACGTAAACCTGCCCAAAAATATATTATGACTAAGCTTAAAAAACCATCAATTAAATAAAAAATACTTAAGAGAATAAGAACTACCACTACAATACATTTTGAAGTAAATTATAAAACACTCCCACAACTAGAACCTCAATATACTTCTCTTATTCTTAAAAAAAACATTGTACCCTCATATTGTTTATTCACCTTTTGAATCTCATTGAAATTTCTTGGAAGAACCCAATTCAATGCCTTGTAAAATACCCCTCATAGAGTTAGTTCATACTTATCTATATCATCATAAAATTATAATGCTAAAATTAAGAGATATTAAATAATCACCATCCTTTGAGGTGGAAAAAATCCTCAAGACCCTTCAACAATAGAAGAATATACTATTGAAACTATTTGTAACTCTTATAAACCTTCCATAGAATTTCTTAAAGAAGAAATGAGTAATGATGAAATTATTTTTCGAACTGATGATTCATCTTTCTTAATTAAAATTCTAATTAATATCACCCATATCTATAAAGTAATAGTAATCAAAAACCACTTGGTTATATTTGACTCCCCCTCACTGTTGGACCCAAGACCATACATACCAAGCTCATGGTCCTTGGTTTACCAATATCTTAAAACATACTTCTAGGATTCCCATAGACACATCGTAAGATAGATATTGTATCCCTAGGTAGTCAATGTATTAAATTCATCCATAATGACAAACACTATAAACACAAAGCTTATCCTAATCCATGGAGTATCTAACTACCAAACCCCAAATCTCAATATCAAATTCTAACCATTCCATGCATTAATAATTCACCTCTACCTAAATTTTTTAACATCCATCCAAATTTATAAGTCAATCTTGTCAATTCCAATGATGATGAACCTAATGAATTGAAAAATACTTGTAATACCACTAAGTTACCTCCTTACATTTTAGATTGGCTTCCTCCTTCTTTACTTCCATGTGATTGTACCATCCCTCTAGTTTATGAGATCACTAAAATTCCTCCTCCATGTCATGCATGCAAAGTTTATAACACTAAATATGAATTCACGTGTAAAGAGTATGGAGTGGATAAATTATTTCAATATCCTTTACCAATTTATCCTCCAAAATTTAGTGATGTAGGTGCATCCACTTATATTTCTCCCTTAGAGACAAATGCATGCATTATCTCCCACAAATATGATAATAATTATATCATGGCTCAAGATCAATCATGAGACTTAGATGTAAAAAAAATATAAATATACATTATATAAAATGCATGCCTTAAACCATGATGTCCATGTCATTCACATATCAACTAATATTGAATAAAAACCTAAAGGTCATGTATCTCCCATTAATATTTCACTTCTAGACACCCTGTGGGTACTTGAACAAATCTCAACTCTAGAAGATTTAGAAATTTGTGAACCTTCTATAACTTATATACAACCAACCAATATAAAAACCTTTCTTCCTTATAATAATTTTATAGACACCATTAAGGCTAGCCACCTAAATTCAATAGAAACTCTATATTAAGCACAACCTAACATACCCATCACCAATCCAGTTGAATCCACTCAACCTTTAACTGAAATTAAACATACACTTAAAATTACCTTAGATGATAAATCCATATATGTACAATAAATACATTCTAAATATGATCGTAATGGTAACACAATAATTGATCTTGAAGTATATGTCAAATACTATAGACCATTACACACACTCCCTAGTGATGAAGCTATACTTAAGCTACTCCATGCTAGAGAACCTCAACATCCTTGACAACATCATAAATTTGTAAACTTCACAAAAAAATCTCCTTATTTTAATAATTTCATTACTAGTGTGGATCATAAAATAAATATTATTTCTTCTCTTCCTCATGCTCCATATCATTTACAAGATGGAAATTCTATGATCATTGAAGAAACAACAAGAATATAATATGGTACACCATCATGTCCTAGACCTATCATTGTCTCTAAATAACTCAAACCAACAAAGCATGATAAACTTAGATTATTATTTTACAACTATTATGAAATATTAAATTGGTAATATGAAGATATTATAGGTATTTATCCTAGTATCATTGTAGATAATATCATCACTTAACCAGATGCAAAATGCATTAGAAAAAAATAGAAAAAATCTACTTGAAATTTCTACCTTATGTCACGAAGAAATTATTAAACTTATAGATGCCAAGTTCATCAAATATGTTGACTATTTAAAATGGGTATCAAACATCATTCACATTCATAAAAAAGTCACCATGGTCATTTGTATATGCATTTATTTCATAATCTTAACTTAGCATGTCCAAAAGATAACTTTCCATTACCTTCAATAGATGATATAGTAGATTCCACCAATAGATATGAAATGTTGTCACTTATAAATGGTTTATATGGATATAACTAAATTCACATAGCTCCCGAAGACCAGCATAAAATAACATTTACTACATAATGGGGAACCTAGTATTGTGTTAGAATGATTTTTAGACTTAAAAATGCTAGAACAATATATCAACATGAAATGACCCACATTTTGCATGATCTTATACACAAGATAGAGGAAATATATATTGATGATCTCATTTCCCAATATAAAATTTGTATAATGCACCTTGCCAATCTAGATATAATTTTTTATTGACTACTCAAATATAAAGTTAGACTTAACCCATATAAATATGTATTGGATTTACATCTACAAAAAATTTAGGGTTCTTAGTCTCTCTTTGAGGCATTGATGTCAACCTGACCAAAATCAATGCTATCATAAACAAGCCTAATCTTCTCTCCGTTCCTAATATACATACTTACCTTAGAAAATAGGGGGAATTTTGATGATTCATCTTAGAAATGGATAACTATATCTATCTATCAATTCCATTGTTAAAAATCTTTAAATGATGACCCCTTAATATTATATACCTCCTTTACCCCCATATCAGTTGGAGAAATAGTTCCCCAACAAGATGATACTAGTAGAGAATACATTATTTGTTATATTAGTCAAGGACTCATTGAATATGAAAAATGATATACCAAATTAGAATGTGATCACCTTCCTATATATTTCATTACTAAAAATTTCCATCATTATATGCTCTATTAGACCACCTATGTCATATTTCATTCTGATCCAATTCATCATTTCTTCTCCAAAACATTTTTACCTAGAGATAAAATTGGCCAATGGATGGTCTTATTAATGGAATTTGACCTTAGATTTATTACACAAAAATATATCAAAGGATAAGTCATTACTAACCAACTTATGATGGTACCTATACAAGCTACAAATAACATTCAAGATAGTCTCCCCAATGACAACATTCTTTCTATTGAAGGTCTTGACTAAGATATCTCTCTCAAAGACTCTTTACATAATTTCCATATTAATTTAGAGGAAAATCATCAAAAATATACCAATATCACTCTTGATACTCCTAAATATAAATTAGTTATCGAATAACTACATGAAGTCACCATTGATTTGCATGAAGACACCTGGACCCTCCACTTTGATGGTGTCAAATGCCTTAAAGGAGATGGAGTAGGATGTATTATAATAAACCCACATTGTAATATCATACTTTTGTAATCTCTATTAACTTTTGATGTCACTAATAACATGGCCAAATATGAAGCTCTAATATTAGGCATGAAAGCAGCACTCGACTTAGATATCCGATATCTACATGCTTTAGGTGAATCAAAACTTATCTACCACCAAGTTAATGGTGATTATCAATGTAGAATCAAAAATATAATCACTTACCATCAAATGGATACCACACTTAGTAAATAATTTGTTTATTTTACCATTAATCCAATTCTAAAAGATTAAAATTCCATAGTTGATTTTCTTGCTAACATCTCTATTTCACCTTCATCAGGTAATTAATGATTCCCAATTTCCTATCCAAATAAGAAAATAACTTCCTCTATCCAAATTTATTTTTTCTCATTTATCACATTGAGGCTATCACCATTTGATAAATCCCATCATATAAAATCATAAACCAATTCCTTAAACATCAGACCTACCCTCCAAATAGGGATTCAGGTGGAAAGAACCGATACATAAAGAATATTTTCAAGTATGTGTTTTGACATAAAATCCTTTACTACCACAATGAAAAAGGTACCTTAATTTATTATGTAATATAATAATAGGTTCCTACTCTCCTAGAACAAGAGAATGGGGGAATTTGTGGTGGTCACTATAGTGAAAATGCTACACCCCAAAAAAAATTATGCGTGGGTTACCTTTGGTTTACTCTTGAAAAAGACATTATTAATTTTGATAAAAAGTGAAATCCTTGTCAATTACATGATGATATAATTCATTCACCACAAGTTGGACTCCAAATACTGGAGTTTCCTTAACCATTATTTATGTGGGGATTAGATCTAATTGGTAAATTACTCGGTCCTAAGATGGCCATGTATTTATCATTACTGCTACAAAATATTTTACCAAATGGGTAGAATCCATGCCTCTTGTCAATGTCATGGGAACCACTATTTATAAATTTATCCTTAACCAAATCATTTATCATTTTTTATTTCCCCATACTATCATCTCTAATAATGGCGTTAATTTCAAAAATAAAGGCATGAAATAATTATGCTAAATTTTTCACACCTTAGAATCCATAATGTAATAGCCAAATAGAGGTTACTAATAAAATCCTAAAAAAATATTATAAAATATCGTTCAATAAAATTGTACTAATTGGCACTTTCATTTATATCCTTCACTTTGGGCCTACCATACTAGCATAGATACTACCACTTGGGTAACACCATTCTCACTAGTATATGGTTCTGAATTAGCTTTACTATTAGAAGTTAAACTCCCATATTTACGTATATCTAATCATGGTATCATTCCTGATGAATAATTATGTGAAGCTTTTATTCATTCATAATGTCTTTTTGACAAACACTATTTGTTTGCTTTACAACATAATTGTCAATACAAGGATCACATTACCAAAAAACATAATAAAAAGATCAAAGTCCACACATTTAATGTTGGTGACTTAGTCCTAAAATTATATTACACACATGATAAATAAGGAAAATATACCCTAAAATGGTGGGGGGATTACTTAGTAAAGGCATTCTTGGTCCTAGTACTTATCATCTACAAACTAATGAAGGTATTATTTTTTTAAAAACCCACCAATGCACAATTTTTGAACAAATATTTTGCTTAAATATCTCCCTTATTTTCATAATTATCTATATTGTCCTACTAACACTTCTTGCAGGACTTGTCCAATGATCTCACCTTTTCAATAGTCTATTCTATACACAAACATTAGTTTTTGATCCTTCGGTTTCTATTTTTAAATAATGAGTTGCATTGTAATATCATGGATAGGACCCAATTTTCCTCGTGAATACCTTTTTATTTCATACATTCATTTCTCATGCTTTTTTATCTTTTGATTAAAAGTTTGTTATTTTACAAAGTTTGTTTAGACTCTTCTTTCTTTTATGAGTTTCATTGTAAGACCATGGATAGGACCAGGCATTCCTCACAAATACCATTTTTTTGCACATTTTACACCTACTCAAGTTTTTATTTTATGATTTGCAGTCTAAGACCATGGATAGGATTAGGATATCCTCATAAATTCTATGTATTTTTTCACATTTTTTTACAAATCGAGTGTTATTTTTATAATGTCAAGAAATGGTTACAAGTTTATGATTCCATATTCTTAGCCTCATTTTTAATTTCTTTATGGATAAAAATTGCACAACAAACTATTGTATCATGTTTCCATACAGTTTACATACATTCTTATGATAATGAAACATACTTATGTTACACTGTATCACTTTTCACGTTTTCACATTTTTTTGATTTGAGGTAATTCAAATCATTTTATGTTTACTTTCCTTTGTTTTTGCTCCATTTCATTCCACTTTGGATAGAACAAGGTCAAATTCAAGATAACAATTTTATTTAAAATGAATAAATACTATTATTAGACACCATGCTTTCTAAGTCTTATTTCTTAGATATCAAGTCTAAAGTTTTCAAATGATCATCATTTTTAGCACCCATGTTTGGTTCTCTGAATCTGTATGGAAGAGGAACATAAAAAACCATCAAAAGTTAAAATAAAAATCATTAAAAAAAAGGAAATGATAAAAAGTCAATATGAAATAAAGAATTCAACATCACACCAAAATAAGTGATTCATAGTACCTCTTACCTCCAATAGAATCTCAAACTCCATAATTGGCCACATAATAGAGTTGAGGTCCACTGGGGTGTAGTAGGCTAGTCAATTGGGATAGGAGAATTCAAAATTATCTAGTGTTGCTTACTTTCTCACACAAGTACCCAATCTTAAATTTAAATTGACGACTCTATAAGGCGTCATAAGGATTGGGGAAAACATTTTGGGAAGGTAGGCTCATTTTCATTTTAATATATATAGCCTTCATGGGATGATATTCATACTTCATTTGATAACCCAAGATTTGTGTGGTTAGGAGAAGTTCTTTAGAGTCCTTAATGTCAAAATTCCTCTTGTTTTAACAAAATTAATTCAAGTTTCTTGACTTTGATAAAAATTTTATCTACCTTTATTTTTCCTACATTTACCCACCACCAATTTCATTTCCCCCTTGACAAGAAAGTTTTAATTTAAATATGTTCTCCCACGTATATATTCTCTCTTCTTCACCTCTTACAACATTCTAGCACTAATTTTTTAAATTTTTATCTATCTTTATAATAACATGGTATGATTGAGTGACTATGTATTATTTTATTTACACCATTACTTTACATTTCATGAATTGCCTTGGCTTCATTTTGAAATTATTTAGTTTTCATTCCCTTTTTTAGACAACTATGTCCATTTCTATATTTTTTTACTTTTTACATTGATTGAGTTTGGATAGTTACTTATCACTCACCAATGTTTTTTTCCATTTGATGTACATTTTCCATTTATGATTGGGTTTGGATTGTTACTTCT
Organism: Torreya grandis; assembly: GCA_037957365.1. Taxonomy (NCBI): domain Eukaryota; kingdom Viridiplantae; phylum Streptophyta; class Pinopsida; order Cupressales; family Taxaceae; genus Torreya; species Torreya grandis. Next base: position 1,289,361 of record JARHVA010004708.1, read on the forward strand.
CACTCATTAATGTTTTTTTTACCATTTCTCTCCCATCTTTGTTTAAGTAAGGATTGTTATGATTTCACATTGATGTTAGATTTTCATTTTCCTATATCCATAGTTTGATATTGTTTGTAACCCTTATTACTTAGGATACACTTGTTTGATTCTTTTAGTCATTTATTTGATTTAAATTTTTAGTTATCTAATTTAATCTAAATTTTAACTTGGTCATTTGGGCCTAACTTAGCATTTATCACCCTAACTTACCAAATTTATAAGTGCATCATGCCTACACATTTCAATTATCTTGACTTTACTATGTTCATTTATTTTTTCTCTTTAAGTTTTATATCCTTAGGGTTTATCCAAAGCATCGTTTGTGCCCTCCACAATCAAAACTACAAACATAATAAATAACAATTTAGTGATAAAGATAAGTCAATGTATGCATATATTACTTATTTATTTCAATTATTTCCTTGTATTCATTTACTTTTAGCTATTTTATGGTTTAAAATATTTTTCATTACTTAGCTTAGCATTGTGTGTTACTATGTTCTTTTCCTAAAGCACCATCCCATGTTTCAACTTCATAACATGTGATGAGCTTTGAGTGGGGAATATATATACACACAATATTTTTAAACTTTATCAATTACTAATTATTTATCTCTTGAAAGAACCTGTTAAGTCTCAATATCTTTGAGTGCATGCCTTAAAGGGTACACTAGGAAAGGGGTGGGTATACCACTAGTGATTTACAAGATATTTATTCTCTATACCACCACTTAAAACCAATAAAATTCCCTCTTATATGTTTCCCTAAGCTTTAACACCTCCCTTACACACTCATCCAAGTAATTCACCACCTCAAATAACCCCTACCTAAGGAAAACCACTTTTTTACATCCTTAAAACACAGTTGAATGGGCTGATCTTATAGTAAGAAATGGGCATGTTACAAGACTAAGTCATCCTAGTTGACTTAGTCTAGGACCTAACTACTTTATTTACTAAAAAAATAGGTTGACTGGGCCAAATATGTTAGCTAAAACTTCATAAGGGTTTAGGGTTACATCCATCTATATAAACACATCCTTCACACCATTTTCAAAGTAGAGATAGATAGAATCATTCATTTTCACTTCTTTATAATTTGATCTTCTACCATTATACATGAGGATTTATTGCTTAGGGTTTACACTTGGAGAGAAGAATATTTTCCTATGAAAATGTCTTGGATGCATATGAGAAGTCTTATAGATTAAATATGACCTATATGTGTGATCCTTATGAACCATAACAACCTCTTTCAAAGCACCATTGGTCAATGGAGAGATTGAGCCGCGATGGTTTCTTTTCAAAGTAAATATTCCTAACTCTTACTTTTATATTTTAGTAATAGAATTGCATAAGTAATGGATTTTGAATTTATTTCTCTCTCCATGCATTAGGATTACCTCTACATTTACTTAAGTAGATTTATTATTTGCATGTTTAATATCCCCATTTGTGCCACAAGCTTTAATGAGCACTAAATTACATTTTCTTTACTTTATTATTACTTTTTTAGAAACCATATGACCTAACTAGAGTTATTGTGTGGTATTTCTAAAATAGTGTATTTGGAACCCTCTCTAGTGATATTATGTGGTAAAAAACCCCTTAGTTAGGTCTAGCATATCTATATTGGTCATGACCCCAATTATCTAATTATGCCAACAAGCAGAAGGGCTAGTGTAATTTACCTTCTCTAAGATAAGATTGATTTGTAGATCAACTTCACTTCCCCTTGTATACACATTCCATGTTCATGATAATCCCATTAATAGGATGCATAATATGTATTGTATCATCCATAATGGGAGTACAAGGAATGAAGCAAATCATGCATGTTATTTAATGCCTAGTGGTAGCTTTATATACTAAAATCTAATGGTAAGTACTTGACAAGCTTGGAAAACATTCACCATGCATTACATGAGCATGTAAACTTGGTAATAATATTCCATTATGTCACACTTACATGTTATTTTATGATTTAAACCTTACATTATACTATTACATGCCTATAGGAACATCACTATCTATTTTAAACCTGATTAAAATCATACATAGACATCTCTAGAAAATTAGTTCAACCCATCTATACACATGTTAGTTTCATAAATTTCAGTTAATATCACCACTCTATTATCAAAGATTCTTGAAAAACCCTTTAGAGCATGTTAATTCAGGGATAAATTATGTAAGAAGTGACAAAAGTAAACAAAGATGGAAATTCAAACTAAACCTCTTCATTAATAGGCAAAGTATAAATCTTTATACTGATAAACATAGACTTATTAGAAAAAAATTAGTATAAACCATATGATTAACATATTTAAGTGAATAGAATATTCACTATGCATAGAAAAATGATAAAAGACACATAAAAATACCATTTTAGATTGATATACATTAATCTCTATCTCATCAAAACCATCTCTAAATACAATTGAGATTTATATATAAAGTTTTACAAAGTGTTGTCACTTCATATTCCAACCTTTCATTATGCCCAAGAGGAAGGACTCTTCATATTTTGAAGTTTAATGCTATGCTCATAAAGGTTGAATACATACAAATAGATAAGCAAAAGACTAAATAGTGTAATTCATACATGTGTCCATCAATTATACTCTATGATTTTTGGAGCCTTGTTCTATTCTCAACATTATCCTAGACTTAAATAGCTATCACATCTTGAGATAAAGTTTTAGTAGGGTATCTTGATTTGAAGCTGAGAAATTGAACCAAAAATAAGAGTTATAGTTATCACTTTAGGTGTTTTTTACTAGTTTTCACCCTTTGTACACTCCTTATCCACCCTTTCAGGTTTTCAAATTACTATCATACTACCCTTATGGGTTTTCAAAAGAATATCCTAACTAGGTTTCCACCTTTTAAGAGTTTTCAACCAACCTAGCCCCATTCCTAATGCTTAAGGTCATCTTACAAAATTGTGAAAAAACTTGACAACTAATTTTTTTGAATTACATAGTACTTATTGAAAAGGCTATGGTATAATTTGAGTTGTATATGCAATAGGTTTATATGATGATGGTTTTGTTTGAGATGCAAATTAAACACTTGGTTCTATAGAATCTTTTGGTGGAGGTTATGTTGGCAATTAGATTATTGGATATGAACTTGTGGTATTATTCCTCTACTAGAGAATCTATTGTATCTATCATAGAGGGATGAATTAAGGCTCATCAAAAAGTTATGCAATGGAGGGATAAAGATGGGACAAATATTTCTTAAGCATTTTATAATAAGTTAGCACTTCCCACACCATAGTGAATAATGTACATAGTGGGAGTTAAATCATCATCATATTATGAATATGTTCATCTTCTGTAATGGTGATGAGTGTCCTAGAATATTAAACTTTCATTTGGATGTCTTGGGATAGGTCCTCTAACTAGTCTACATGCCACTACATTTTAATGCTAGTAAATCAACTATATTAGCCCCATATTTTCTACATGATAGTATCTCTTGAATTAATCAAATTTTTGAGTGCATTTTTCATTTATTTAGAGGTAGATGAATGATATTCCATCACAAATTTATATTTGTGTACCCTATCTAAATCTATCTTAGTTTAGGACAATGATTTGGTAAGCTATTGATTCCAATTCAACATACCTTATGCTATCTATTTGTCTTGGAGTGTAGCTATATCCAGAACTTATTCATATTATTACAAGATATCATAGATTGCCTCCATTTATACTTTGATGTTCTACCCTTGAGATCAAAGTGAATGAAACTTGCATGTAGTCAACTAATATATTTTTAGTTATGCCAATAAGGCTAGAAACTACTTTTCTTTTTACATGACTTGGTCACCTAGGACTTGGGTGGCCAGTACAAGGTAGTTTATGTCAATGAGTTTGTATGAATTGATGAACTAAAGGTTTATATCTATATTAACCTCTCATATTAATAATACTTTCTACTCCATTGTTAAATCATCTTACACTAATAATTCTTAAAAATTAGTTATGCCTTTAATCTGTTTAGCGAGTGGTAGTTGAGAAACATCCAATTATGTTTCATGCACTATCATAGATAAATCTAAATATGATATCATATTAATTACATGGACCTTCATGAACTACATCAAAATAAGAGAAAATGTTGTGTATTGAGAGGATGATGTGGGAACATCCTAAATCCATTAGTTCATTATTTGAGGTCTTGGATAAGAGGCCTCATCTTGTGTACCTCCTAGAGTAGTTTGTGAGCTTGAAGGTGTGGTTGATGTTTCTTATACCATTGGTTTTTGTGTTTTAAGTTCATATTATGCTATGAACTTTAATTTTTCCTTGTGTTTTTATTTTTCCTCAGCTCTATATTTGGCTTCCAATTAAGCCTTAGCCTTAGTTTCTACCTCAGCCTTGGATTTAGCCTATTCATCTACCTTGTATTTGGATTTAGATACATCCTTAAAAATATATTTGGATTTCTTCTCCTTGGCCTCTCACTTAGCTTGTTCCTCTTGAGTGTGTAAATCTTCTTTAGGCTTTTGTTCTTCCTAAGCCCTTGCAAGTGCTACTGCCTCCTCATCCTTTTGTTGTGAAACCTATGCTTCTTAGTTTTTTTATTGATACTTATTTATTCTTCATCTCTTTTATTTTGAGCCTCTACTTCCTCAACCTTTTGCCTACATTCCTCCTTTGTGGCTTATTTTTTGCACTATTCCTCTTCCTCAATAGCTTTGCACTTTACCTCTTCTTTATTTTTCTTCTTATTTTCATGCTCATTCCTTTTATCCTCTTTTTTGCCTTTGTTATATATTATTATTACTATGAAAATTCTTTTTGTGGCTCAAGCTATGTTGAAATTATCTGTTAAGGATCTTCTATGAGAGCTGGTGAGTCCAACAATGTAAATAATTCTAAATCTTCTAAACAGGATGACTCCAAGATACTACCTCTTTAATAAAGCCATCTTATTTTATAAATTTGGTAAGGGATTGAGGTGCTTATTTGGCCTCTTCATAGTTTGGACATGAGACTATTAATGGGATTATTATGTTTGATGTGATTCACTCTCCTTTGTTGGGTCTACAAAAAACACAATCTTATCTTTTATTATTGGTGACTATTAAGCTGTAGCATGGGTCCTTAGTCTAACTGATAGGTCTATTTCCAATGTAGTGAAGGATCTATGCCTACATGGTAAAATGGTATTTTAACCTTGTACACCAAAAAAATTATAAAAAACATTTGAACTTCTTACCTACATGGTTCAACAAACACTTGACTATATAGGATAGAACTTAAAAAAAAATGGGATACATAGTCAAGCATTTACTTGGAAATATAGATCAAAAAAATTAACAATAAAAAAAAACATTGAAACAAAAAAATTACTTTCATGGTGAAGCACAAACTTGACCATGTATGTTAGTTTTTCTTTTCTTTTTTAATATTTTCTTACTATTTAGGTCAAAATTATATATAAAAAAATTATCTCTTAACCATTGAAACTAAAAATAAAATTTGAAAAAATGGCATATATAGTCAGGAAATTATTTTTCCATGTAAGATTTTTTTTTAACATGTAGGCCAAATTTTAAAAAATTGCCTACATGGTCAAGTGCCCACTTGATAATTTATGCAAAAAAAATTAAAAAAAATTGAATACATGGTCAAGTGCTCACTTGACCATGTGGGATGCTATTTTTTCATTTTTTTTTAAAAATTATTTAGGCTAAATATTTATAAAAAACAATTGGATTAAAATTAAATAAATATTATTTATTAAAAAAAGAGTTTAAATGGTCAAACACTTGCTAACCATGTAGGTCATTTTTTTAATATATATATTTTTTAATCATATAAATTTTTTTAACATGAAATATCAAAAATAAAGGTCTATGCATCAAACATGCAAAAAAACTATCAAAATACCAAAAAGTAAAGATAGATCTAGGAGGGAAACCCTCCACAAGTCAAATTTTTAGTTGTCAATATTAAAATATAAAAAATGTCCCCAAATAGGAGGTCCAACATAAAGGAAATTAAAAAAACCTAGCCAACCATCCAAAATAGGGGTGGTACCATGAAATAGTAGCTACATCATCATGTCATCGGACACCCTCTTAGTAGTAGCATAGTCCATATAAGAATCATCATCTAGATCGTTGTTCACATGAATAAGATGCACTACAATGTTGGACTCCACACCAAGTCCTATCTATCCCAAGCTAGTGATCAAAGGTAGAGTGTATTAGTCAACCTACTCAAGTAAATACTTTATGTTATTATATTTGACATGGTTTAACACATCTTCAACATCTACAACACCACCTCCTTTAATAAGTTTTTCCATCTTGCCAGTAAAAACATTCACATTATCCTCAATCATTTTCCAAAGCTCATTTTTCTCATCATAACTCTATATCAAGGAGGGGAAAGAAGAAGGGCAAATAGATTGATTATCATCCTTTCCATCAGAGAATAAATCAACATCAAGGTTCAAATGAAAAACTTCATCCTTAGCTTCCTTTTTCTAGTTATCATGAATGCCCACATCAACACTTTTCTCAATTGGTATTACATCATTGTTAACAATAAGCCAAATATCCACAACATTTTTATCAGACTCAGATGAATTAACCTAGTCATGAACATGATCATCTACCTAATCAAAGTATGCATCTTTGATACAATCCCACTTATGTTCAAAAACTTTGACTTTGACAACCTAACCAAGACACATTCCCCAATTCAAATGAGGACTTAATAGAGGATATCCACTAGAGTCAATCAATAAATCAAAAGTGATTTTTAGTATCCCAATCCTCAAGAACTGATCTAAATTCTCTTATGTCACCTTCAAATGGATAAAAATCTTTAAGAAAATAATGCTAAAAATGACTTTATCAATGAAGTCAGTAAATACACTAGTCATTTTTTAGAAAACATCTAGGTTCCTTTGCCTTCATAAAAACCACAATATTTCATTCAAAAAAACAAGAAAAATTTTATGAAAAAGGATGGACATTATTTTTAGGGAACACATATCTAAATTAATATTTAACCATCCAATATCATAATCAAATATAATGGTTCAACATTTAAGACAACAATTCCAAAATTTAACAGTATATAGGTAAGAAAAAAAGGTTCTTAATAGATTCAGTATCACTACATAAGGAGAAATAAGACTGACCTAAACCACTTTTAACCAAAAAATCACCAATAATAAGTTTATTATAAATCAATAATCATCTAAAAATATATTACTTGGGTTCATTATAGGGTGCCAATATAACATCAAATCTTAAAGACCAAGAATGTAAGGTATCACAAACACTCCCTATATGATTGAGGGTAAGATACAAGACTTTGGAAAAAGAGAGTTTATCATACAAAATTTAAGTGGAAATTCATAGAGGGATGGACCCTTTAACCATTTAATAGTATCCCATAATACATCCTCCTCATCCATAAAATATACATTATTAACTCCTTGTAAAGACTTTATTAGGAGAACTTATATGTTCTACATTGAGAGGAATGAATTTGAAATCTAGTAAAAATTTACATCCAAGAGGCCCAACCATTATGTGAATAGACATCCTTAAAAATTCTTAACCCTTTAGTGAAACACTCAAATGTATAACAACTCATGGTGAGAGCAAGAGGCCTCTTGTTAACACAAAGATTCTACCATAGAGATATATACCCCTAGAAGCAAGTCCAAAACTAGTTGAAGATATGTTTAGTAGTGATAAAAGGTTTGATATAATCCTAGGTATACCATATATACCTAAAGATGGGGGAGTCAACCACTTTAACTCAAAAGGGTCTTATAAGAAGGCCAATAATATTGAGTCCTTTCCAATTTGGTTTTCCTTTAGGGAAACCTCTCAAAATATTATTTATGAATAAGACTATTTAAGGATCTTCACCTTTAAAATCTCTGATAATCCATTTACCAGCAAGGGTAATACCTTGAATCCTTATATCTTTCAATCCAAGGCCCCCAAATTTTTTAGGCTTGCAATATAATTACTAAGAAATAGAATGTATTTTTTTAATTACTTTTCCATCTGACCATATGAAATATCTATTTATATTTACTTAATAGCTAACAAGAAGCATAATATATAATTTATGAGGCTAAATATTTTTAACATACCTGAATCTTAATAGGTAAAGAAAGCAGGTGGCCTTGCCATTTATCAATCTTTTTATTGATCTTAACAAATATCCATTCCCACATGAACTTGAAAGAAGGGAAAAGAGAAAATGGAATACCAATATATATATATATATATATATATATATATATATATATATATATATATATAACCAATTAATTAGGACCTTTTCATTCCCATACAAAATGTGCAAGATATTCTAGAGGAGTGTCCTTCCAACCTAACATATAGGACTTATGCATAGCCACTTTAGATTAAGAGGTAGAAAAATATATGTCTAGCCTTAAGGTGACTTGGGCCAAATTGTATTTCTCAATATTAATAAATAGAGAAGTATCATCTACAAATAAGACATCAATCAACTTGGAATCATTAGGTAAAGTAATGCCTTTAGCTAGGGGACCCATTTAAGATTTTATTAATGAGTAATGTAGGGATTATGCTACCAACACAAACAAATAAGCATCCAATTGGGATCATTTTTTGATAGATATTTGAAGAGTAATTGTTTCATTGAGCTCCCCATTTACATTAAAATTAATAGATGCATCTTTAAATAAAACATTAATCATTCTATAAAATCTATCTTGAAACCTAAAGGCTCTCAAAATTATTTCAATGAAGGGTCATTCTATTCTATCATAGGCTTTCTCAAATTTGATCAGATTCATGCCCACATATTGATTGGAATCATGGTACAAATACATCCCCTCCCAGATAATAATAAGTTTATATATAATATATTTGGCCTCAATAAAACTAGTCTGAGTTTTAGAGACTATTGGAGGAAGAAGAGAGGAGAGATGTTTGGTCAATATTTTTGCCAAGATTTTATAGGATACATTTAGGAGAGTGTCAAGTATCCATTTTTTGACCTAGTGAGAGTCTCCATCCTTGGTGATGAGCTTAATAAACCCTCTATTAATCTTAGGGCCAAAGGAGCCAACATAAATAGCTTCATTGTAGACCTCGAGATAATCATTGGCCATTCAATCCTTCAAATCTTTGAAAAATCATTAGGGAAATTATCAATACCTAGAGATTTATCTTTTTTTAAAGAATCAATGGTCTCATTCATTTCATTTAGATAAATTAACTTATCCAAATAATTGGCTTACTCTCATGAAACTTTATTTAGGATATAATGATCACAAAAATCCCTATTCTTCTTAGTAGGAGAGTTGGTTCCATCAAACAAAAAGAGATTGGATTAGAATTTTAAGAAGGATTATTTAATAACATTAGGGTCATGGGATAAATTGAAATCAAACTCAATACTATATATTTTTCTCTTATGGTTCTTAATTTTAAAAAAAATGCAAGAAGAATTTGGACCCCCTATCACTAAGTTTGAGCCAAGTCAAATGGGAATGAATCTAAGCTCCTCTAGAAAGGTAGCCTTGAGATTGCATAATCTAATGATTTAGATAATTGAGTTCATCCACAAGCCTTTACTTAGATGGGTCAAGTTAAAGAGTACTTTTAGGCAAAATTAACTTTTCCTAAATGATCTTAGCAACATTCCTACACTACCTAACCTTAAACTATCTATATGTTCTTAATAATTTCTTGGATAGTTCCATATAGGAGTTCCATTTCATAATGCTAGAAGAATATTCATATGAGAGCCTCCAAATATTCCAAGAAGAGAGGATATCATCCATATAGAATTTATCATTCATGTGAGAGACATTAAACTTGTAGATCCATTTTTAAAAAGTAGAATCTTTAGAAGCATTATCATTTAAGGAGACACCAACCTCAATGGGATGGTGATATAATATAGTGAAGGTCAGAACATTAAACACATTCCCAAAGTTGTTTGGAATCACCTAGAAGGAGTCACTATTCATGTAAAATATATCTAGTCTATAATAAAGTCTTTTCCCATTGATTTTATTATTATACCAGGTATACCAAATACCTTTGGTATGTTTTTATATTTATGAAGAGTGTCAAAGAGTCTATGAATTCTCTTAAATTTAGAATAAAATAGAAATTCATTAACTTTCTAAGATTGGGGATTTCCTTAAATTTGTCTTATTTTTCCTCCACCTTGTTGAAATCACCTTTAAAGATCCAAGGGACATTTTTGAGGTTGGTTTCAAGACAGTTTCAAAGCTTAAATCTCTCTCTATAGTCAATGGGATAATATATGTTACAAAGACCAAATAAGTGATTTTTTTTCCAATAAAACCCAAACTACAATATTATAAGGAGAAATGTGATGATTAATTAAAAAACTCTTTATAGTCAGGGTTAATCAATATGGAGGCCCCTCCTTTACCTCTCTGATGATTGGTATAAAATTGAGTAAGATTTGGAAAAATAAAATTAAGGACTAAGGATATATGGAATCTCGTAGGTTTATCCTCTTGAAGAAAAAAAAATTCCAACTTATCTTTGGAGTGTTTGAACTACCTCAAAATAGGTTTACCATCAGTGGTTTCTAGACCCCTAATATTCAACTTATAATCTACATAAAAAAAGGTATGGGGGAGGGTCACTTAACATGACTTTGGGGCTTATCCCCACTATCATAAAGCTTTGTGAAGTAATCATGGACCTTATTCTATTTTTATTTTTTATTGATAGCCATATCAAAAATTCTAGGCAGGTGTCTTTGGATTTCTTACAGTCAACCACAGGGGCCTAACCATGAGAGAGAGAGGCATTATCAATTTTGAGCCTCTTTCTACCCCTTTAGGCTTCCAATTTTTAGCTACATTATGTTCCATGAGGAACAAAGGTGAAAAAACCTAAGATTAGGAATAGAAACTGAAATGTTTAGCTATTTCATCACTGGTGAAACCAACATAGGAAATGATTCATCACCTTTATCTATCTAGATCGGTAGTGACAAGTTACTAGAGGTACACTTATTAACATTAGGAGGATCAGATAAAATTACCACATACTCATCAGAGGGAGAATTCTTAAGCTATGAGTTAGAAGAATTCATTAGAATCTACTGATCAATGAAGGCCTCTTTTAAATCATCAGGTAAAAAATTATACAAATCAGACATGCATGTCACTATGTCAATAGGTGGTGTGGAGGAGATATAAAGCTAGGAAGAGCATATAGGTAAATCATTTCCTCTCTCTTTAACAACTACTAGAGCATTTCGCCCTAATGACTCCTCAGGGGAGGCACAACCTTTGAGGGGTTTAATGCTTAAGATGGGATTTTCAAATAATTTTAGATCTTCTGTTGGAAGAGAACCCATCACACACTCATCCTTATTTATCTCCTATAATTTTTTATTATTAGGGTAATCCTCATTTTTAACCAACAATGGCCAATGCTTTTTGAGATGCCCATATTTTTATAGAAAAAAAGCATTTAAACCTCCTAACCTTTTGATAACAAAAGTATGAGAGGACCCTTTGATTTTAAAATTAAGGGATTCAGGGAACACATCAAGAAGATATAAAGAGATCAAAACCCTAGAATTCATATGTGCTAAGGACCTTTTGGTGTCCTCAATTTGAAAAACTTCCCCAAGGGGATTCAGAGCTTGAGGTAAAAAATTCCAAATTTGAATAGAAACATTTTAAATGTTTATCCATCTAGGAGTAGTTTATAACACAAGGTCATTATTTTCCATGTCAAGGCTCTAAAGAAACACCTTAAACAATGATTGGCCAACATTCCATAGGGTTTTACTAATAGTCCTCCTCTACATATTGGATTTTTTCAATAAAATCATAAACACTCCTTTTTGAACCATTCTACATAAGCTAATATAAATTCCTAATTTCTTTCCCCACATATATTTGAGCAAGTTATCAAAAAAAATCCTAGATAAGAGAGAATTTTTATTCAAATAGATAAAATACTCCACCATCTTTAAAATGGGTTTCTTCTTGCAAGAGGTCTTTTCCATTAAAATGGTCAAAAGCAAAGTAAGGGTTTTCTTAGGTCTAGGGTGCTTACTAATTTATTATTTAACACATTCCCTCACTCTATGCTCAGCCTTATTGGAGATGCCGACAAGAAATTCAATGTCTTTTAAATGCTTATCCACTCTTTTTCCCACAAAATCTCACTGAATAACTTATTTTCCATTTCAGCCTTTCCTTCACCTTCCTCAGTCAAAAATGTATCATTTTCCTTAATATTGTAATCTTTATCGAACCCCAGAGGACCAACTATTTCATTAAAACCACAATCCTCATCATTCATTGCATGTTTGGGTCCATCCCTTTTGTCATTCACCATATTCAAATGCTATTAATATGAAAACTCTCTTGTTTCCAAAAGCTATGGGTATGAAAAACTAGGTGGAGGGATGCAAGCATGCATGAGACAACTAGGGAAAAAAAACACACAAAACAAAATAATAAAAACAAAAAACATTAATGAATCAAAACTACCATGTGTGCCATAGGCAAATAACATATTGACATAAAGGAAGCAAAGGCAACCTAGGTGAACAAACAAGAGAGATTTTGGGACACCATCAATGGAGGATTATATAATTAATTTTGAAAAACAAATTGACACATATAGTTATGTGTCTACTTAACCATCTAGGCCAAAAATTAAAGTAATATTTTAAAAATCCCCAAAAAGAATTATATAGTCAAGCACCTACTTTTAACCATGTAGGGATTTTTTTACCAATTTATTTTTTATTTTTACTATGTAGATAAATTTTTAAAAAATAAATTTTGACCATGTTATTATTCAAATATATGTTCATCCATGTAGGAAATAAAAAAGTAAAAAATAATGTTTGCACATGCAGCCCTGTCCTTCGCCCACCTCAAAAAAACAATTATAATCATCTACCTGATTGACTATAGAGGGAAAACATTAAAATTTAAAATGTGTGTGTGTGTGTGTGTGTGTGTGTGTGTGTGTGTGTGTGTGTGTGTGTGTGTGTGTGTGTGTGTGTGTGTGTGTGTGTGTGTGTGTGTGTGTGTGTGTGTGTGTGTGTGTGTGTGTGTGTGTGTGTGTGTGTGTGTGTGTGTGTGTGTGTGTGTGTGTGTGTGACCTAAATGGTTAAACACCTACTTCAACATGTAAGATTCATTTTCAAAATTATTTTATTATTTTAATTTTTAGTTTACATGGTCAATCATAAACTTGATGATGTAGGTAAAATATATTTTTCAATTTTTTCTAAAAATTTTACCATACATGGTCAATCATGCACTTGAAAATGTTTGATAATGTTCCATGATTTAACAAGTATTACATAAGTTGATGAAGTAACTATGGGAAACCTATGGGTACAAGATCATTTATGATGTGGTGCATGACTTGTCATAAATCATTATAGTTATTTTACATACATAAAGTGATGAATTGACCTTGTGCACTTGACTTCTGATTGTCAGGATAAGAAAATTAAAAAAGAATTATGGGCAATGCCATTATTAATCTAGATGATTAAACTAAGCTCATTGAATAAGAAAAAATGGTTGGTTTGGTTGAGCTTCCAAATAAGGATTATAAACTATTGTTTTTAATGGGTGAGCTTAAATGTACCAATATTATTTGGATACTTCAAAGTGTTCACTCAGAGTAGAAAATTGCCTAGCTATAAGGGCCATACAATACTCTAATTATAAGAGAAAAAATATTTCAATTCTCGATTGGTGTTGTTGTATTCAAATGTGAATAAATTTGGTTGGACAATTTAAATATTTGATCGAATCAATTAGGTTGACATTTTCCATTAAATTTTGTTCTCAAAGTGAATAAATTTAGATGAGGTGCTAGACCCAAGCATAAAGAGTCAAATCAAATTTAGTGGTTGATTTGTTGGGAGGCTAGAAAATATATCTATTTTGCTAATTTTTATTTTGTTAATCTTGTTTATTCATCTAAATCCTCAAGTTGAATAACTATTAGATTTGTAAGTAATGTTGAGCAAAATAATTTTAGACAGAGCTCAAAGTATGTCACTTTTAATGTTTTTTGCTAGAATCTGAATAATTATTATCGAGAATGTTTCTTGGTGTGGATGTATTTTTATAGAAGCATCATCCAAGGACATCATATTGATTTGATAAATTTATGATTAAATTATAATCTTATTTTAATTTTATAAATGAGAATGGTTTTCCTAACTAATGTTTTATGAGTTGATGACTTATGAGCTGATGTTTTTTAGAACGAAAGATACCAATTAAAATCTAAAATGTTTTACTATAAGAATAAATGAATGATAAACAAACAACTTGTAAGTATTAAAGACAAAGTTAAGATAACATTTGATAAATAAATTAATAAATTATGAATGAAAAACTTTTAAGTAATAAAAATAAATTTAAGCTAACACTTGATAAATAAAGAAATGATTGATGAATGAATAACTTGTAAGTAATAAAAACAAAGTAAAGCTAATATTTGAGAAAGAAAGTAATCCTTAAATAAATAAACTAATCTTCTTATTTTTTTCTATCATTTTAAATATTTATATGAAATTCAAATGTAAATTAATTGTAAATTAGAATTTATCTAATTAAATAATGTTTTTATATGTTTGAATGAAAAATGCATGCAAAGGTAAAGCTAAATGAATGATGGGATTTAAAAAATTAAGTGCCTATTTTATTTTGCATACACAATTGAAATATATATTTATTTTATTTTGTAATTTTTTGAATGACATGAAAAGCTAAAACTAAAAGATGGGTAGAAATGCTGATAGAAGTTAAAAAATTTGTGTTAAAAGTTATATATTTAGAATGCATATCTGAGAGCTAATTTAATTAAATTAATTGCACTTATATAAATAAATTGGAATGAATAATATTTATGCTATTTTAATATTTGAAAATGTATCCAATAAAAAAATAACATGACTAATTAAATATGCAAATTTGAATATTTAGATGAAAACGATTCTATTGGCTATTATTTTTACCTTTTTAATACTTTTATAAATGAATGCAAATTGAAATGATCAAAGTGTTAAGATGAAATGAAAAGTTAAAATAGTTTTGTGATTTTCATATTTTAATTTAAAATTAAAAAAAACTTAATTAAATAGACATGTAAGGTTGGATGTGAATTGGATTATTCACTATAATGATTACTGTAATGATACACATATATAAAAAAAACTATTTTATTTTTAAATTTTGGAATGTGTGCTCTAATTCATTTTTGTATATGCATAAATAAATAATTAGATTTTTTTAATTTAATAATAAATTTATAATTAAATGAATACTAATTTAATATAATTTTAGGAAAACAACAAGATTAATAAAACCTTCAAAACTTTCAAATGTAGATAGTAGATTAAGAGTGTGTTGTTGACTATACGTAAGGAATCCTTAGGGTGCTACCTCCTTATATTTTCTCAATCGTGACATAAGGATTTATTATAGAAACATGGGTATAAGATGATGCCTAATTATCATGAATGTTAGAGTCCATGGTACTTAATCATGGAATTTCCACTCCAAATTACAATAATATTGGTGAAAGAAAATTACAACTAGCCTATGATTGACACTTAATAAAAAAAAGTATGGACTGTGGATTCCTCAAAATTTCAATACTTCAAATTATTCAATAGTTGTAATTTTAATTATCTAATACAACTATTTCCAATCTTGATTTCATCGTAAAGAGGCTTATTTGTAAAAATGGGACAATTGAGATAATATAGAGTTCTCTATATTTGATTGGGAACTTACTTGTATTGACTTGGAGTTGGTTAAGATTGGTTAGGAGTTGATTGGGGTGATAGAGAGTTAATTGTAGGAATAATAATAAAAATAATATAGATGAAAATGTAAAATGTTTCAAAATAGGTAATATAGGAGTTGAATGGATAGCCCTAGTAATGGTGGTGAAACTATTGCTATGTAGGTGGCAATTGTGGTTATCAAAACCATTATGGATTTAGTGAAACCATTATAGACATTCACACAAATGTTGGGTGGTATTTAAAACCTCCCTAATGGTTTCATAAACTACCATAATGTTTTTTTGTGCATAATAGGACTTTATAACTTTGAAAGTTTTAATTATGTCTTTTTCAAATTTGACACTTAGGGGAGGTCTAAAAATCAATAAAAATAAAAAGTAAATAGGTAAATAGTTATGAGTGTAATTTTTATTTAGAGGTAATCACAAAATCATTGGATTTTTATTAAATTTTACACCATGAAAAATTTAATTTCATACATTTACAACTATATAAATTTCATATTAAGATAATAAATTGACACTTCTTACTAAGATTATAAAGATGTGGTGGTGGTAGCTGAAAAGTATAAAATCAACCATGAGAGGACCCAATATATGGTGAAAAATAACACTATAATATTGGAATACCTCCAAACTTGTATTAACACAAATAGTGTAATATTTTTCCCTCTTCCTCATACACCAATTTTTATATTTTAGACTCAAAGGAGAAGTAAGTTGGACTTTAAAAACAAGTAGTAATATACTAGGCTTGGGAGTATGTAAGTTTGTATGTACTATCATTTTGATTATAATTGTATTACAAAAAATTGAGTATAATTATAGATATGATTCAAGACTAACATGCACAATTTTGAGTCAATCTATGTTGACACATATTTCATTATTAGCACCCATCTCTAATTATTATGATTTATCCACTCAATACTCATTATATCTAGGTAATTCTCATAGGAGTCACCCATCATGGTGTTACTCCATATCAAATGAACTTAATTATGGATTTTACCCTATAATCAATCAAACTTAGTTTGTGACCCCATTTGAAAAACCATTAAAATGTGTTACACCTTATGAACCATTCATTATGGAACTCCCTAGATATTTAAATTTATTTTAGTGGTGGCTATTTATATAGTTCATAAATTTATAGATATTATTTTGGGATTCAATTGCATATTTTTTGATTCAACCCACATCAAACCATATTTCAAAAGTAGTGTGTCATAAGAAACCATATCTCATGATATGAATTGTCCACTCACCAATCATTACATATAAGTGATGTTTATAGTTGTGAGGTATCAACAATTCCCAAGAGGAGATAATTACCAAGAGGTCATGCATCCTAATACTAATTTGGCTCCAGTTCATCTAATCATGGGTTTATCCTAAAATCAATCACATTTAACTTGTAACCCATTTTAAAACCGTCATCAAGTGATGTGCCTTATGAACCATTCATTATGGAGCTCCCTATATCTTTAAATTTATCTAAGTGGTATTTATTTATGTAATGAATCAAATTATGTTCATGACATGAATGGTCTACTCACAACTCATTAAATATAAGTTATTTTCATAGTGTTGAGGCATCAAGACTTCCCAAGAGGTCATACATCCCAATGCTAATCTAGTTTAAGCACAATTAATCATGGGTTTCTCCTACAATCAATCACACTTATCTTGTAATACATTTTTAAAACCATAAAAAGTGATGTGCCTTATGAGCCATTCATTTTGGAGCTTCCTATCTCTTTGAATTTATTTAAGTAGTAGTTATTTCTATAGTGTATCAAATTATGGATATGAATTTTAGATTCAACTACTTAATTTTGATCCAACCTATATTGACCCATATTTCATGAGTAGTGGTTCAGAATAACCCATCTCTCATGATTATGAATGGTCCACTCATCAATCATTACAAATAGTTAGATAGATCACCTCCTTCTACATTTATTTTTTTCTTATAATTCACTTGATTTATTGAAAAAAAACACATTTATTCATGGTATTAGATCTAGTAAATTGTAGCTTTTCTTATAGTTCATATTGATTTGGGAATCATTCCAACTTTACCCCTCAAAATTTAAAGTGAACTAATTATTTAATCTCATTAAGATAATATATGTTATCAAAGTGTAAAGTAATAAATCCATTAATCTATATTTTATGATGTTGCTCTCGACAAGATATTATATATTATTTTATAGTTCCCCATAATATCATAGGAAAATAGGTAAAGGTTGAAACTACATTGTAAGATGGGTTTATTATCAAATAATGTCACTTAAACACCTAAAATAATGACATTTCATTAAATATTACATCCCATACAATCTCTCCCTCTTTATATAATGCTTCAAATAATATTTCCCTACCCACTATTAACAAGGACACTATGTGCCAAGTCCCTACAAGGGTTAGAATAGTATTGAAATCTATTTTAAATATTTATCATAGAGAACATTTTTAACAAACAAGGCTACTTAAGAATGTTTATGACATTGTTGAACTGCTATGGTAATTTGGTCCATAATAACAATATATTTCATTAAAACTATGTACATTTATGCCTATAAAATGTGAGTAGGGTTGTGATAAAATTAGTAATGCCAAAGTGCATGTGTGGTTTGGTAGATAGAATGCATAATTTTTTTAGTAATGTTAATTACCGGTTAATATTAGCTGACTCAACACAAAAAAAATGTCTGTGTGGTTTGGAGAATAAAATGTAGTGTTATTTTTATAATGTTAATTTTACCTGACCATGTTTGATAGGTAACAAATGTTGACATTGTGCACCCAATATAGGTATGATTTACATGTTGGGATTTTTTCATTTCTCCTCGATAGAATGGAAGAATAAATTATCTATGATTTGGTTCTCTTTTTTAGAGCATATAAAGTCTTGTTTCAAATGGTTCTTGATGCATCAAAAACTTGTTGTAAGTAATGTGATGGTCAATATTTTCATTGATTATGGATTATGTAGTATATGTGGGAAATGTATGTATTTCACATATTTTCTTTGATTGTTCATTTTAAATATATGCTTGGAAATGTATCTTAAATGGTTTGTCTATATAATATGATTTTTGTCTTGGGAATAAATTTGGATAGGTGTTTTGAAATTTTGTTAGCTCTTACAAGAATGTGAAACAATTCGAACTTATTGAGAAAATGTCAGCGTATTTCATCAACAAAAATTTTGTAGTCTTTTTAGAAAAATATTTTTTTTAACTTGTTCTAAAAATAAAATAAAAATTATAAGGACTTTCATTATTAAACACAAATGTACCAATGTCGTATCTATTTGAGATAGAAACAATAAAGATACTTGTCAATTCATATATTAAATAAAATTAAATCTATTCTAAATTTATATGAAATAGTATAAGGAAATATTATAGGGATAAATGGAAGAGGATTTAATGACACTTTAGTTGACATAATGGTTGAATATATCTAATTTGGACTAAAATAAATGTGAAGGGATCATTTTTATGCATTTATACTGGTCTAATGGCAAGTTATGAGTTATGTACTCAATTAACAACAACATCATGGCTCAAAACCCTCTACTGGTGTTGAGTGGATCCAAATAAGACTGAGTACAAGTTAGAATTATATCATCTCTAATACCTAAGTGAAAACCCCTCCATATGAGCCCTATGTTAAATCTACATAATAATACCCATTATATTATTTATAACATGTCTTTGGCAAACTTAATGGAAACCCAACATTCAATTTTTAGATCATGGTTATATCCTCATATAATCCTTTAATCCATGTCACAATATTTTTCTATAATTATTATGGATCTATCTTACATTCAACATGGATTGAATACACTAATTAAATTTTAGTAACATGAAAGTGCAAACACAAATTATCTTATAATTAAAATGCCATTTTCATCTTTCACTATTTTATTGAATTTTAATATAGTTGTTTACATTAGATTATAATAATACAACCCTATATAAACTCATAGATAAATTTTAAATCAAGACCTAATCCATGGTTTTGTCCTAATTTACTCCTTGTATTATCTCCCCCTAGTTCAATTTAAAATAAAAAATCAAATTCAAATATAAATGATCTTATAATAGAATTGTTATTTGAATTTTTTTATATTACATCGATATAATTTCTTTATTGCATGTCTTTGTAGTATATAAAAATTGAAATTTATGATAAGGTAAAAGTGCCTTGTATATTTTTGTAGAGTGTATATTGATTACACGGTAAAAGAGGACACAAACTAGGTGATGGATCCAATATGGACAAAGTTTGGTGTTCAGTGTTTTGTACTCATAATAGTAATAGTTATTTTTCACTTTGTGTGAATTTTAGTAAGAACAACTACAACCTTTCTATAATGTTATGATTTGGAGGAAGTGGTAAATGGTGGTTTAGCATTATTTTCAACCAAACATCTAATTGGTATTGTTCATGACATTATAATCTATTAGATGATATCATTAAGATTCACATATTGCGAAACAATTGTCTTCCAAATGTAAGTTCATTAGATTGTCAGTTCTTACCATAGAAGGAAAAGAAATTGAGAAAGACCATTGAAACATTTTGTATTTTAGGTTAACTTATTGTTTAACCCTAAAATTAATTCTAAGTATTTGGAATTATCCTTGTATACTATTAAGTGGGTATATATAAATGATAAAGCACAAGGGTGATTATCAAATCTAAAATAGGCCAATTGGGTGTTAAACTTATATATAAACATATACTGAATTTATTATGTTGAGAATAGGCTAAATATAGAAATTAAAACTAAGCTATATATAGAAATGATAAGGAATTAATATATTTAGCTAGTTTTAATGCTAACATATTGTTAGATCTAGAACAAGTATAAATTAAGATAAAAGATAGATTTGAAATAGTCATTAGATTCTATATCTAATAATTTTGGAGACCTAGACACTAATGTCATAATAGGATGGTTGTGTTGATGCTACTATCTACGTTTAATGCAAGTGTAGTATATATAATACCTACTAGAAAAGGATGTGACCAATTGGATGCTTTTGGGTTTGTCATTGTCTTTGATCTAGTGCATTCAGATCTAGTTCATGGACTATCACTCCTCATGAAATTAATAAAACTTTGGTTCTTTATCTTTTTATTGACCTTTATAAAAAATAGGTTAGTGGGCACACTATGTTGAGTTTCCCTAAAGACCCCACTATTAGGGGACTTTACCTACATATCTAATACTCTGCATAGGGCCTCAGACTTATGTAGTTCTCTTCTATGTGTTGGATTATGTGTGAATCATGAGATATATGAAAAATAAGTACAATAGGGACCTAGATTATAACTTGTAAAATTAGTATCTTGGGTTGTTCCTTTAGTACTTTATACCTATGTATGTGTTTTCACTATGACTAATATGATAATAAGAGAAAATAGGGAATTGTTTCTTAATTGAATGTTCTTTGGTATGAATACGAGATATTTTCTCATGTATTCTAGGTGAAGAATGAAATAGGGTTGATATTGTATTTATATAAATCCATCTAGATCAATAACTTGCTTAAAATAACTTAGGCCAACCATTAGGATATGTTTCATTTTCAAATTGGATGCCTTTATAGCACTAGACACTTATGATGGGTTAGGACACAAGCATCGACATTAGTATATGTTTTGGCTATTAGTATCCAAGGATAAGGAAAATACGTACAAGCTTAGAACTTGTAGAGCTGGAAGATATGTATATTTCAAGCATTCTGGTTAAGATAGAAGGCTTGGATCATCAACATAAGACTATTCAAACTAAGGAATAGGACAAGGTTCGTAAGATATAATAGATGTGAGACTTGTAGAAGTGGGAAAGGTATATAAGTGAGAGGAACAACCAAAGTCTAAGTTTACTAAATTTATAAAACTGAGCTGTTATATAATTCATAAATATATTCTACATTTCTTTCCTTTAATCTAGTAATGAAATTGCTTATTCAAAAGAATGAAATACATACATGGGTGTGTATAACAGACCTTGTCTTTATGTGAACCCAATTTGGGTGCTTTGCTAGTGAATAACCTATAACTAAAATCATGTTACAATATACAATTAGTGCATATAATCTATAATTGAAAGTAATTGAAAATATTAAAATTTAAATAACAAGGTTTAGGAGTACACCTCTATGTGGATGTAAATGGCTTTCCTATTGGCAAGATGATTTGAAAAATATGTATCAATGTTAGGATACAAAAATAAGATTAGGAAAAATATAGATAAATCATGAAAGTACATATATATATATATATATATATATATATATATATATATATATATATATATGAAAGTTGATTTTAAAAATATGTATTATTGTAAGGATCTAAAATTGAGATTAGGACAAATAATGATAAATATTTAATGTATATATATGAAGGCATGTTCCCCCAACCTTTGAGAAAATGTGAGTTACCATCTAGCAGTTGAGATTAACTCAATCATGGAAGCCAATGATACTTACAACTTGGTGAGGTTATATGATACAATTAAGTCCAACTTGAAAACTTTGTAAGATCAAGTGATTTAATCACTTCAACCATATGAAAAGGTGAACTAACTAATTCATTATAATGTCTAAATGAAGTTTATAAAATTTTGACTAGGGTATAATCCATAAAATTTTGTGATGTGGAAAAATCTATCAAATATTTTTAGAACCTAAAACTAATTTGGATTTTGAAATATTAGGCACAAGTTGTATAGCATATGCACCTTAAATATGGCTCATGATAAAAATGTGTATAATAATGGTACCAATGTATATAATTCTATCATAACTATGAATTTTAATCATATAATTATGTGCCTTGGCCATTTCAAAAACTATTTTTGTAGAACATGATTCCAAAGCATGACCCTACTATATATAGAGAAATATGAAAACTGATATAAGTACCAATGTGGAGAACATGTTTCCAAAACATGCCCCACTATAATTTGAATATGTTGATACTGAATTATTATGGAGAACATGCTTCCAAAGTATTCCCATAATGAATCTAAAACTATGATTGTGTGAAAGTCATGTCTATATGACATTCCCCCACTGAATTTTAAAACTAATATAAGTACCATATACTAAATAAGTCTAGATAACATGATTCCAAAGCATGAACCCATTAAATCTAAACATATGTCAAATGTGGAGAACATGCCTCTATAATATGCCCCCACTAATATTCTACCCTTTGAGGTGAGAGAAAGATAGGAACTGGTAGTTACCTCATCTTAAAGGATAAGACAATTGTATACTTTGTGAATGTAACTATGTATCATATAGAAGGAACATGTATAGGTAGATATAAAATTGAATCACATAGGACCATGTGATCATATGAAGGCCTAATATGAATGATAAATATCATGGAAACATCTAGATAGAAAAAAATATAAGATCAAAAATCAAATAAAACACACACACAAGATCACTCAAAAGCATGTCAAAATACAATGGTCCAAAGAGATCGTAAACAAGGGCCATTTTGAATGCTACACAATTGAAAGGACATGACTTAGTCAAATTTCCATAAAATCAAGAATGACATACTCAAATGTCCATACAATAAAAAATGAAATATGAAAATTTCAAAGAAAGAATACATAGGAAGGGGGGCTACAAGAAAAGGAGCATATTCAAATGCTTGAACAAGGAATATAATAGCAAGGCAAGACACTCAAGAAAGTGCATAAAGGAAAACATAAGTAACCAGCATATACATGTCATTAGTATCCCTTAAATAAAATGTGGTGGGAAAAAAATTCAAATGTATAGAATATCAATTATCATGTGTATGATATAATCATGGATAAAAACATGTGTAAGTACATATGTAATCTAAAACATGATAACTAAATTCAATCATCGAACCATATAACCTATGTTTATCAAGATCAAAGAGAACATATGAACCCAATGTCTAAATGAAATGAGTATATATGAATAGATCATGTATTTGTGTATGCCTATTTCAAACTCAAATAGAATTTTAACAAACATGTGTGTATGTAGAAGTAATAGGTATGATATTAATAAACATAGAACTAACACATAGATATTAACGAACCAATAGAACATATAGGTGCCAAAAATGTTTTTATTTTTTGATTTTATTTTTATTTTTTTTGAGTACTTTGGAATATGTAAAACTAGAAATACTACCCTATGATGCCCTCTAATTTATGGAAATCATAGAGGAGTGGTAATTTAGACTTTTTAAAACTAGATGTGCCATATGTGTGCATAGTAAAATCATAATATGTATCATGTGACTTTGCTAAGTTTGAATTTGGTATATTTGGTTTGAATTTATTTTTATTTGGTTTTTCATTTTACATTGATTTATTCAATCTATAGGTACTAGGTCTTGCAGGTATGAATAGATCATGTGGTAAGTTATCAAGTGGATCAAAACGTGGTTTGTTACAATTTTCATCTATAGATTATGCACCATATATATAAGTATTGAGATTATAATTGTTTTGATATTAGGAAGATATTTCATTTTAAGGTTTTTAAATATATTTAAAAATTTATATTTTTCAAGCGTCTCTTACTTTTTGATCTCTTTTGTTAAAAACCCTCTTGTTGACAATTTTGCCACCATTGGTCAAAGTTACTTATGTGTAGGTTATAAAGAATACTCCATTAATGGATTTAATACACACACACACACACACACACATATATATATACATATATATATATATATATATATATATATATATATATATATATATATATATATATATATATATATATATATACATATATATATATGTATATATATATATATATGTATATATGTATATGTATATATATATATATATATATGTATATATATATGTATATATGTATATATATATATATATATATGTATATATATATATATATATGTATATATGTATATATATATATATATGTATATATATATGTATGTATGTATATATATATATATATATATATATATATATATATATATATATAACATAATAAAACATTAATAAATCCAAAAAAATGCATAGGAATGACTCATAAGTCAAAATTTTGAAAGAGGTTTCTTTTATTCCTCTAACTAGCTAGTTGCAAGCTAGTGAAGGCAATTTACAAATTCTTAGTACATGAAGGTGAATAAGATATGGATCGAAAGGTATTATGGATATTTTATGGAAAATATTCAATAAATATTATATTCATTTGTTTTATGATTTTTGATATTAAATTTATGAACAATTATTAATAATAACATGTTCTCTAAAAACCTTTTTAAACCCCAATGGCTCAATTTTAAGATATATAATTGCATTTTTGAGTTCTTTACTGAAAAAAAGTGGTGTGATATCTTATGGGGAATAAATTAACTTTATAAATATTCATTAATAAAAAATAGAGGAAAATAATGGAGAAATACAAAGGTATAGGTATCATAGTTTTAAGCAAGCAAGGGAGACAGTCAAAAATATAATTTTTGAGCATTTTAAGTGATTATTCAAGATATCAACTAATAAAAATGATTAGAGTGGTTATTAAAGGACATAATAAAAAATAATTAGGTATGTATACCCCATAATAATCAATAAAATATAAAAAAAAGACCTATAGGCATTCAAAAATGTAATTGTGCAAGCTAGGAAACACAAAAAAGTGCATATTTTGAGTATTATTGAATGAAATCTATTAAAATTTGTCATGGAGGTATATTTTGATGTATGTGAATGTTTTAAAATAGTTTTAGGTATATAATATACCATAGGAGAGATAAAATTATAAAATATAGCCTTGTTCATTAAGGAAATGAGGGTTTTTCACTATTTTGGTTACAAATGGATTTAAAAATGAGTGTTTCAAGTCCTTTTAATGGAAAAAAAAGATTTAAGAGTGTTTATAATTCATTTAAAATTGTGAATAGATGATCATGAAAATAAAACTATTAAAAATAGGATCATTTCATTGAACAACATCTCTATATTGTATACACATAATACTTTCAAACTTTATCAATTACTGATGCTTTTTATCTTGCAAGAACTCATTGTGTTTCAATATATCTAAGTGCACACCTTAAGGAGTGCACTAGGGAAGGATCAGGAAAAACATTAGTGATTAATAGGATTATTTTCCCTTATTTCTACTTGTTATCTACACATCCATCTCCTAAAAATATTCCCTTAAGCTTTGACTCTTATTTTGCACCCTCCTCTAGTCATTTTCCACATTTATTAGCCCTTTCCTAGCCTAAAAATATTTTTGATAGTTTATGTTATACTATTTAACCCATCAACCTTTTACTATAATTGATAATACTTATTAGGGTCTAGGTCATCACCTAGATAACCTAGACTATGACCTAATTTATTTTTATCAATATCGATACTAGGGTGACTAGGTCGACCTTATCGGCATAAAATTTCAAAAAGGATTAGGGTTAGATCCATATATATAAACACATCCATTTCATAATTTATAAGAGAAGAGAATAATAAGAGATAAATATTGTTCATCTTCTTATCCACCATTCTACTTGAGGAACATAGCTTAGGGTTTCATACTTTCTTTGGAGATACGAGTCTCATTTTGTGGATAAGTCTTTTGGATGCATTGATATGTTGTGTAGCCTAGAGCTGATTTATCCTTGTTATCCTCAAATAACCAAAAACCTCTTGTGAATAACCTTGTCCAAGGGATATATTCAAACTTGATGGGTTCATCTTGAAAGGTAATTATTCCTAACTTTGTTCCTCCTTTGTAAGAGTAGATAGATATGCATTTATACTTATCTCCCATGCATTAGGATTCCATATACATTGACGTGAGTATATGTATTATATTCAATCTTATTTTTCATGTTTTTACCCCCATTATGTGATAATGAGAACTATATTAAACTTTCACTTTACTTGTTATTAGTTTAGTGAATATGAAAACATAAGACCTAGTTAGGGTTATTATGTAGCTTTGCTTGACTAGAGGATTTGGAACCCTCCCTAGTGAATTTATTGTTGTAAGAGATCACTTGGATAACTATAGCTAGTACATCTTGGTTAAGACCTTGAATATGTAATGTATCTAGAATTGAAAGTGTAAGTAGGAATTATCTTCTCTGAGCTAGGATTGATTTGTAAATCTATTTTATTTCTTATTGCATACATTTTGGTGAATTTGATGTGAATCTAACCCTTGCAGGTTTACTTTCATGCTATATTTTTTATTACCTTATAATATTTTTACATATTTATAATAATATATAAAACCATTTAATATATTTATAACTCTCTATGCATAGGTTTAACATACAGTCAAATCAAAATAAATTTATTCTATCTATGCAGGTCTTTATCAGTTACAAGTTACTAAATAAAACAAGTAGACACCATACTCTTATTTAGTTCCAGATTAGCATACAAAGTTGAACAAGTAAAATTTGTCATATTATTCTCTCTAATATCATACATGTCAACAAACATTATTGAACATGTTGACTTGGTCATCTTATTCTTCTTCAACACATAGGATTTTATAGAACATAGTCGAGTAAGTCGACTCAATTTGAAAAATGTGAAAGTAATAATTCAATAATTTCAACATAAAAATTGAAAAATTAACCATATTCAAGCCCACCAAGGTTCCTACCTTCCAAACTAAAACCTTACATCCAATTAAGTTGACCTGGTTGACTTAGTTCTATAGTTGTCTCCTGAGAGACATAGTTGACCTGTTTGACTTTATTCTTAAATACCTTGTTTCTATAGAACAATAGTGACCTAGTAAACTCTATTTTATAATATTTTCATATAGTTTCACCTGAAATAACTCTATACTATTCTTTATCAATGAATTAATAACTCTTTCAAGTAATTAATTCACATTTCCTTTTTCAATTATTCGCATGCTTAGAGTAACTCACATAGTCTAAATAGGTGGTTTTTCAAATTACTATTTATTTACACTATTTTAATATTTTGGACACACTACCAAATCACATAACATTTAAAAAAAATTTAAACACTTATATTTCCAGGGCCTACCTACTTATATTTCATCACCAAGGGGGAAATCGACTTGGTTTTCTAGCCAAGTATAAATATGTGGTTAATGGTATATATTGTCAAAGAAGATTACACCCTTTTCATTATGGGATTGTGAAGTGAGGGGCTAGGACCCAATACCAAATATAGTACCATTTCCAACACATATTCATTTCAGATTAAATCTCTTGAAACCATCCATAAATTGCTTTTCTAGTTAACTATTTTAACCAACTCTCTTATCACACTTACATCAATACTTTATAATAATCTAATAACACTTAGGATGACCACTTGGTTAGCATTTAATTTTTAGTTGATTTTTTGTTATTTAATCATTGTGTGTTGTATTTAAAAAAATTGAATTGGTCAACATTAGTGCAAGGTTTTATGTTTTGCAACCCAATTGGATCACTCACATTGATCCAATTGTTTATGTGTTTACTTTCATTATTTCTTCACTTATCTTAAAAAAAAATTCCCTATTTCATAACATTATATTTCTATTTAATATAGTCTCTTGCATACTATATTTCCCCTTGTTATCAGTACATAGTTCACTTATATGACTTTGTATCCTTATTAGCCTACTTTATCTCCTAGTTTGAGATAAAGAATTGGCTTGAGAAATTTTGTGCTCTTCTCTTCTATTTAGGTTACAAAATATAATAAATCAACATAAATTTGCATCCTTATCATATTATTTATTTCCTCTATCTATAATATATATTCAACTTGTATGACTCTGTATTCTTCTCGATTTGTTAGAATATAGAACATAACTGACCTGTACAACTTGATATATTTTTAGCTAACCTTTGTCTTTGCATCATCTTAGTCCTTAAAATTTATCTCATCATGAACTTATTATTTGAGGACAAAACTAATTTGAACTCAACAGATATGATGAACCTTACCAATCATAATAAGTTTTCCCATAAATAACTTGTGGCTCCTACTCTAAATGAAAGTAATGTCATGTAGCCACTTGCACTAAAAACTATGGGAACCCTCATAAAAAATACATATTCAGTTCATAACCCTAATTTTTTCTTTATAAGATCAACCTAAATTAAACTATACTCTATAAATACTTTTCTTCATTAATGAATTTACTCAACATCAAGGAAAAGACCTTTCTACTATTTATCACCTTATGACAAGTGGTCAAACAAAGGAACCCCATTCACCTTCCTCCACATTCTCACATGGATTTGGGGATAATAACTTATTTTATTCTCAACCTCTTCCTTCTCTTTTGACCCCTTCTCATACTATGAACTCTTATTTTATTTCCTCCACCTCCATGCCAAGTATCTCTACTAACATGGAAAGTTCTACATCTAGTGGGCCTTTTCCAAGACATACTCTTCTAAATTATTCCACAAGTGTATATGTTTCTTCCATGGCACATATAATTAGTCCTATATGCATTATCATAAGTTTTAAATATATATTGATACCTCACATCCTACTCTTTCTCATCCTAGAGACAAGGCTATACCTCCCTTGAATGTATTACCTTAATATATTCCCAAATGTGAAGAGGTATATTGTTTGTGCCACCAATGTGGTACCCATCACATTGATCATTACCACATCCTTTAGCAGTATATCAAGGATCACCTTATGATTATTCATGTGCCTATTATCCCTCCTCCCATAGGTTGACCTTAAAATAAGGCTCCCCCTTCTTCCTATGTGGTTCTTCCACCTATGGCCCCTTCTCCACCTATAGCTTCCCCACCCATGACTCCTTCACCCATGGATCCTCCTTCACCTATGGTTCTTTCTCCATTGGTGACTCCTACATTCCCTATAGAGTCTAATACTATTCCTTTTCCAGAGTATCCCATGCATGATGGTCCTCATGAACATGATCCCTTAGGCATGCATATATTTTCTATCAAAGGGATTTGACGAGAAGTATTTTCCCATCTTTCTCTGAAGATCCATGAGATCCTCACTACACTTAAATCCAACTTCATAGAGATTTATCAAATGTTATGGACAATGTGTGTAGAAAAATTTATTAGTATTTATAAACACAACATGGTTTTCCTTCATTTCTTTCTTCATTTTGGATTGGATGTGTGTTCTAACTTTACATTTATATATCATATATCATTTGACATTGTGTCAAATTCTTATCTATTTTACATGGTTATTTATGTATCTCATTATATGTTGTCTATGATTTCATTTCTTTCCTTATGTTCTCTTATGGATTCCTTTTCATGATTACATGCTTTTTCTCTAACTATTCCTTTATTTCCATGAATCTCTTATTCTTTGCTCATGATTTTTTTCTACCTTATCTCTATGACATGAATAATCATTATTGTGACTTAGTTATACAAACCTTGCTCCCCTTAGTCATTTCTTGTTTACCATGTTATCAATTAAAAAACAATTCATCTCATTATGATCTCATTTTACCAGTTCATCTTGGATATCCCTTTATTTCACTTATCTCCTTTCATAAACTAAGCATACACATGGTTGAAACTTGAGATAACATGTTAGTTCATAGGTAAGACTAAGTGTTTTCATTAGTCATGTCTTTGGATACTTATATTCCTTTAGCCAAAGCCTAAAGCTCATTTGTGTGTATCACTTTATCTCTCAAGATTGGTCTTCCTAAGTTTATATGGATGAGGAATATTAAAATCCATAAAAAATTAAAATCTAAATCATTTTAACAAAAGGTAATGATACAAAAGACAACATTCAAAATTTCAAAAGTTAAATCATACTAAAAGACATGATTCTAAGTGCATCTCCTTTTTCTAATAGAGTGAAGGTCCATAGGGGTATGATAAGTCAGTAGATTACGAAAGGAGAATAAAAAAATCATTTAGTGCTACCTATTTTTTCACACATATACCTAATCTTAGTAGTAGACGTATAGCTCTGTAAGAGGTCTTGATGAATGGGGAACACATTATGGGAAGGTAGGTCCATTTTAATTTTATTTTTTGAAACAACCAACATGAGTTGATCTTAGTAACTCACTTATCTGTCTACATAGCTTTGTGATTATAGTGAACTAATATCCTCTATATATTAATGGTTAGTAGTCACTTAGTGTCTTTCTATGTCCTTAGTGTGGCCCATTTTTCCCAAGGTCTTCTCATAAGATTCCTATATTGCAATTTTTACATTCCATCTTTAATTTCCCATAATCCTAATATTTCCCCTTGAGAAATATTGTTTTTTTCACTAATCACTCCCCCTAGGGATCCAATTTATGAGTTTCATTATAAGACCTTGGATAAGACTAGTCCTTCCTCACAAATTACCAAATTATCACCTTAACATTCTAAACATACCCATTTAACATATTTATTTCACATTTTCCACCTCATTGGTGTTCTCTTTGAGTTGCAGTGTAAGACTATGGATAGGACCTAGCCTTCCTCACAAAATTTTCCAATACCCAGGTCATAATGAAGTTACATATGTCAAGTTTGAGATAAATTGTAATTGATTATGAGTTACACATCATTGACATGTTTCCCATCTTTATATAGTATTTTTTATGTTTACTTCATTTATATTTCACTTGTATCTTCTTATTTTCCAATGACATGTAAGAATACAACCATTTTTCTTAAATTTTTCATACCTCTTAGCTTGAATTAGTGTGATCAATTTAAGTTTAGTTTTCTAAAAAAAATTCTCTTTCATACTTCCTAACATGATTTATTATGATTGATTGACTTACTAATTTTTGCTTTATATCATTTATCTTTCATGTGCTTTCTATTTTATTACATTATTTTCATACTTCCCAACGTGATATAGTGTGATTTTACTTGTAATTTGGATCCAATCTTTTTCATGGTTTAAACAAAAATATCCTATTTACCACTTTTTGGTTTATTATACTTAGTAATATTTTGTTATTACACATTTCCCATTGCAATATAGTGTGTATTACATTTTTTTTTGATTAATTTTACTTTTCCAAGTCCTTTTTGCATGTTTCTTTTTAACCATGCATGTGTATCACATAATGCTTGATCAGAAAACAATCCACATATATTTCCCATAGCACATACAACAAAATCATTAATACATGTTCTAAAAATAAATATATCCATGCATCAACAACCACCACCAAATACAACTCATGAGATCAAATCTTACTATCAAAATCAATATATCTCTATATATCATGTGTTTTATACAATATAACAATACAAAAATACATAGTTCTAGCTCTATGGTTGGGATCCATCATGCCTATCCATTGGCCTAGCTATGTTGCCCATAGATGCCTCAAACTATCCCCTCTACATGGTACACTATAATGAGGCAATATGAGATATCAATCCTACCACCTATCCTTGTAGGTTTTCCACTTGGGCCTATACCTATCCAAGTTGTATCATGGTAACCATGTGTACAACTCTCTCTTTAGTCAAGGATTATCAGGCCTATGCCTCTCCTACTCTCACCTCTAGCAGTGGTCTTAATCCATATTTTCATTTATATAGCTACCTTTTAGCCTCCCCTACCATTTTAAACCAACCTACCTGAGTTGGGGTAGATGGTACCATAGGATCATCCACTATGGTGGGGTTGTATGGTGCCAACACCTTGTCAAAAAATTTATGGTGTGCATCCATGACTAGGGATCCCCATCTGACCTTATTTATCATAGGAAATATAAAACCAAAACTAGATATATATTATATCATGTATATATCTCAAAATATCTATATCTACTACAAGCACATGTAACTAGTATTTTATCTCAAAAATCAACATGATAATATTTCTTACTAGTCCTAATGTAACCAATCATCATCTCCTTATCTACTCATCCCCTGAGCACCTAATCTATGCATCACCTCTATATCAATGTGAATATTGGATTCACCACTCATAAATATCATGAGCCTCTCCTTAAAGGTTCCTATATTGATTAGCTCTATCTTAGGCCGACTATCAATTCATCTTATGTAGCTACCCTCATTTGTGATCACTCTTATTAATTATGGCTCTATCTTTGATGTGTTTGAGGTGGTTTTTTATCCTATTATTATTGTGCCTACTATGGTACCTAATTCAACCCTACATACACATCCATGTCTCTCCTCTTCAACCTTTAGTTATCATGCTCGATCAGTCCATGGTCTCACACACCATGGCTTGATCATCAGTATCTTGACTAGTGATCCTCCTCCTCTTCTCCCCTTTAAATATCTATCACTACTATAAGATATATTTGGTGTGGAATTAAAAATTACCTTGGAAAGCATACCACCAACCAAAACTCTAAAAACTAGGTATAGTGGCTCGTGATCAACACTTGAGCCACACACTATTGCCATAGTCTCCCAACTAAGCTACATAATATAAATATGTGTATATGGATTCCATATAATCTTGCTAGATGTGATTGTTTGCAATTATTTCATGTAAGGTACTACTTATGCTACCTATTCCTACCTCCATCTAGTCACCTGAGGTAACCTATCATTGACTACATGGGGAAACCTAGATAGCTAATACATAGGGAACCTCTTATATATCCATTCACTAAGTAAAACCATTGGTCCCATGGTCTTCTAAAATTTATAAATAATCTCATAAATATCATGTATGAGCTAGACCCACATTATAGACCCAAAATAATATAGTGTCCCCTAATCCAAAATGGATGAGTATAAGGTTATCACATACAATAGTACCTTGTCATTTGACTTATGACATTATGTTCTTGCTATCATAAGTTTGATCATGAAATTATTTATGTTTGGAATATATGAAATATAAAAATAAAATAAACTAACCTTCAACCCTAGGTATATCATATCTAATCACATCACCCACTTAGCTAGTGTTCATCTCTCCCCCAGACCATCTAGTGTGCTTGTGATCATTCGTGTCCCTCCTATCAGTAGTCCAAAAAATGTATGGACATCTTCTAGTGTGATACCCACATCTATGGTATCCCCATCCACCACCCATCAAAACATGTTGGTCAACCATTTACATGTTTTGAGGAACATGATAATGAGATCAATAGTTAGTGGGATGTGCCTCATCTCCATGATACCTTCCATACCCAGTACAACTAGTCCTACTCTATCTACGTCTATCAAATGCTATATAAACTTTGGTAACCATGATGCATCGATAAATTACCAATATCTCTATAGTATCCAAAAAATATTTTAAAAAATGATGTATTATATCTCCATGTTATTTGTAATCAACATACATTCTTAAAGTTTCACAAAACTCCACTAGTTTGATTTAGTTTTTCCATATTTTTTTAAAAATTGGTCTATTCAATACTAAATTGGCCCTATACTTTCTTTGAGATACTAAATCAGTCTTATCAAATTATTACTAAATCAACCTATCCAATAATAGATCGAACACCTTCTTTCCTTATAATACTATATTGGCCTTATTATACATAATCAATCTCTATCAATAATAATACACTAGCCACTTCAAAAATAACTAAGACCACTGCTGCATAGTCACCTACCCTCCCACCCCCTTAGCAAACTAAATCAACCCACTACTATGAAATCATCCTTAATAATATCCCTCACTTTATAGATTAAGTGTACCAAGTTGACTCTCTTCATCCACAGTGATAACGTTTTGACCATTTACCATAAGTACCTTTGAAATTTATTCGTTTGACTCCTTTCTACCTAGTACCATATTTTACCCTTAGTTTACCTAAAAATTTCTTAAGCTTCATTTTGATGCCTAGATTTGTCCTACTTTTCAATTTTCTATATTTATCTCAATTATAAATCAAAATATTCAAAAATTTGAAATTTCCATTGGTTACTTATGCTTCACTCTCTATGGCTACTATGTGTCCTCCCCATATTAGTTGTTGTCTCCTCACCATAACGACTCTCTATTCTCACACTAGGTCTCTCAGAGATTTATTTTCTCATAATAGTAAAAATGATAAATGAATTATTTTTCACCCTATTTATATTTACTATTCATAATTCTTTACCTTTCAAATATTTATCATCAAATTTTGTATTTTGATCATATATTTGTCTCTACTATCTCTTTTTCTAAACCATAAAATGTTTTAGAATCTTGACATCATAGAGAATATTTTCACCTATTATATGTATATGTTTTAAATTTTTTGATTTTTCACTATTTTTTTTAATATCTACAAGTTTGACTAATGTTTTCTACATTGGACACCTTCACATTTCTTGCATCTCCTTCTTTATCTATAACATGAAGGTAATTAAAGGTATGTGTTTTTCAATTATGTCATTTTATTTATATTATTTTTTCCTTACTGCACTTTTTTTAGCCTCAACATTATGTGTTGTTATGTTATTTCTTGAAGTACCATCCCTTGTTTCACCTGAGTGACATGTGATGAGCTTTGAATGGGGCATATGAATGCACATAATATTTTCAAACTTTATCAATAATTGATGCTTTCTATCTTGAAGGAACCCATCATGTCTCATTCTCTCTAAGTGCATGACATAAGGGGTGCATAAAGAAAGGGATGGATAAACCATTAGTCCTTCATAGCATTGTTGTCCCTTATTACCACTTTTTATCTACACACCCATCTCCTAAAAACATTCCCCTAAGCTTTGCCTCCTATTTTTCACCCTCTTTTAGTCATTTGCCACATTCATTATCCCTTCCCTAGCCTAAAACCCTTGTTGATGATTTATTTTACACTATCATCCCCATATATATTCTACTCTAATTAATAAAAATTATTAGGGTCTAGGTCAGCCCTTAGTTGACCTAGACCATGACCTAATTTTTTTTGTCAATAATGATACTAGGTTGATTGGGTCAACTTTAAAGGCCTAAAATTTTAGAAAGGATTAGGGTTAGGTCTACCTATATAAACACATCCATTCCATCATTTATAATAGAAGATTAGAATAAGAGATATATATTGTGCATGTACTTATCCACCATTATACTTGAAGAGCATAACTTAGGGTTTCATATTTTCTTTACAGATATGGATCTTGTGTTGTGAATAATTCTTGTAGATGAATTGATAGGTTGTGTATCCTAGAGATAATTTATCCTTGTCATTATTACATGCCAAAACAACCTATTATGAAGAACCTTATCCAATAGAGAGATTAAGAATTAATGGGTTCATCTTCAAAGGTAAGTATTCCTAACTTTGTTCCTCCTTTGTAAGAGTAGATAGATATGCATTTATACTTCTCTCCCATGCATTAGGATTTATTATATATTCACATGACTATATGTATTATATACATGCTTATTTTTCATGTTTGTTACCCTGACTTTGTGCCACAAGATTTGGTGAGCACTAGATTATACTTTTACTTTACCTAATATTAGTTTAGTGAATATGAAAACATAAGACCTAATTAGGTTTATTGTGTACCTTTACTTGAATGGAGGATTTGAAACCCTCCCTAGTGAATTTAATATGGTAATATATACCTTGCCTAGGTCTAGCATATCCATCTTAGTCAATACCCCAAATATATAATGTATCCATAATTAGAAGTGTAAGTAGGATTTATCTTCTTTGAGCTAAGATTGATTTATAGTTCTACTACATTTCCCATTGCATACAAAGATCACCCTCATGGCAAAAAGTAAACACTTTTTTGTGCATTTTTTTAGGGATTTTGGTGAATATTTTTGGATATTTTATAAATTTTCCAAGTGTGACCTATTGATAAATATCTAATGAGCATGGGGGAGTGTCTGGTGAGGCCTAAAACTTATTTTAGACCAAGAGAGAAGAAAATGGTATTTTTTAGAGTTGTACATGGAGTTTGGATCTAAAAATTTATTTAAAGGTCTATGCCACCATGATTATTATGTTAAAATTATCTTTACACTCTTTCTTTATTCAAAAATTGCATATTCATCAAGTACCAGGTTCTCAAGATGTAATTCAAGAAGCTTATCAAGTTGCAGAAGATAGACACTTCCAAGAATAACCAATATATAGAGTTATTATTTCATCATAAAACACATTCTTAGAAGAGATATTTTATGAGTAATTGAATAAAATCAAAATTCTTATTTCTCTCTCTACTTTTCCCCCCATTTCGACTAATTTTAGATAAGGTCAAGTCAAATATAATAAATTTTTAAGGAGCCCTAGAATGGTAGAGTTTAGAACATGCAAAAGTGGAGAACTAGAGTTGAAGTATTGGTTCAACATTGAATCCTAATTTTAATGGAAGATACTCCTTATGATTATTTTTATAAAAATCCATAAGTCAAACATGCATGCAAGTTGTAAGCAATATAACTAAAGTTGAACTCCAAGTTTCAAGTTTAGATAAGTCAAATCAAACTCCAAGATTCAATAGAGGTAACTAAATTCAAACTTCAAGATGCATGCAAGATCAAAAGAATTTCGTTGTAGATAAAAAAGAGTTAAATTTTTTCACAAAAAGATAAATTAATATAAGTAATTTTTTTAAGGTTGAATACTATTCAAACACATGCAAGAGCCTTTGACCTTTTTAAAACCTCTTTCTCTCTCCTAACATGCCATATTACAAGGAAAATAAGGTTTAACTCCAAATTTATTATGTTGGAATTTGGAGAATCTATTTATAATATTAGGTTGGAGTTGGAGTTTAGTTAAAACAAGAGTGAACTAGGGCTAGTAGCGACTTGTTTGGAGCTTCTTGTCTTCTCTCTCTCTATTCTTCCTTTCTATATATACATTCATTTTTAAATGATTAGGAGGATATTATGCATTTTAACTATATAAAATCTTTCAAGATTTGTACTACCTCATCTTTGAAGAAATAAATTATTATTTTTCTCTCCATTTTCAAGTTGTTCGTGAGGTGTGTGTCTTGTGTTCATTCATAGAACTTAGTGAATAATTATTTTTCCTATTTTTATATCTAGCTTTTTCACCTTTATACATCAAATGAGAACTCTTATAGGTCATATAAAGTGTCTAAGTCTTATTTATACCTAATCTAGAAGTAAATTAAGCCTTTTTTCATTTCTTCTAAGCTAGTGTGTGTTTCTTTAGACATTTATGGAAAATATTGATACAAGATTCATTGTATGCTAATGAAGTGAATGTATGTGGGTTATTTAAATTCCAAAGTGTGTCAAGTATAGGCATAATTAACTTATCACCCCAAGTTTCATTGTCTATTTTCATTTTTAGTTTTAACATTACTCCTTCTACCCTTTTTCTAGTCAAGAAAACATGAAATTATAGAGTTTAGAGAGAAGTAGTTGTGTTTATCAAAGGTAACTAGCCCTAATATAGATATTATGTCCAACATAAGGATTCATACCTTGGAGAGTTTATATTGTGTCAATAGGAGTGGGAACAAATCACACATTTTTATTATGGTGCACTTTTATATGATAATAGTTTCTAGCATGCCTAGTGGGACATAGATTGAAGATTAAAAAAAGTCATTTACACCAACTAAAAGTATATATTTTATGCCTAGAATCACTACAAATCAATATGGTTATCCTAAGGAATCTGGTATTCGTTCCTTTCAATGATGGAATCCCTCTTAATTTGGCCCAATATGATGATATCCCAGCCTCAACCCTCAAAATCCTACCATATTTGATAGGTGAAGATCAAAATACACTCATAGATCATATAAAAGATGTGGCCAACTTGTGTTTATTTCACCACGTTACCCAAGAGAATGTTTTCATATATTTATTTATTTCATTCTTCAAGGGAAAGGAGTTGTAATGGTATAGTAACCTTCTCTTGAAATTTATAGATAGTTGGGATGATTTAGGTGAAATATTCTATAGATAATTTGAAGATAAATCAGACTATTTATCCCTTATTAAGAATTTCACTACCATCAAGATAACACCGCATGAATTTATCACTGATTTTAATCTTAGATTTTAGAAAAAATGGAACATAATACCTCTCATGATAAGGCCATATCCTGAATATGGTTTTTTATACTTTTTGAGAGCCTTGAATTCTTAAATTTCAATTATGATTCAGTCCATGGTGGGCAATACACTCTCAAATGCATATGAGGTTGCCATTAGTGATGAAAATAGTCTAATTCAAGAGGGTAAAATTGCACCTAGGCCTCTAATTCCATTTATTATGGAGTTATAACTTATTATACCTCCTCAATCACCATCAATATCTCCAATTCCAACCCCTCAAGATCAATATAAAACTCCTCATACTCAATCTAGTGAGCTTGGTGAACTAAGAGGTATGTTGTAATCTTTCGGCAATGAATTAGTTTAACTAAAGTTGTAATAATATGAATATGATAGGCCATAAAAAACACCTAATAACCCCACATATTATTCATATATAGGTTAAATACATCCCTGACAAGGATATAAATATAATATTCCTCCACATCAAGCTAAAGGAGCCATTATACCAGCCAAACCATATGCTCTAATTCAATGTAATGTTATTCATTCAAGGACCTTTTTCCAATATAAAATAATTTGATGAAAGATTCAAGTTGGTAGCCTTATGGAAAGAATGATGTGCAAAATAAAATATTACTTCCACATAATATGGTAATTTCTCATATGGCACAAGAGGAAGCAAATTATGGACAAGTACAATCATATGCAATATTGGTCAATTGGCAAGTTGATGATCATGTGGTAGTAAATCAGATTGGTGAGCCTAAAAAATCAAATAAATTTATTGAAATAATTAAAAGAGATAAGATAATATCTATAGATGATACCAAATAGGTAATCCATGTTTTAAATATTCTTAATATGCTTTCTAAAAGTACTAATGATTAATTTTTTCCCCTTTATCTCAAAAAAATTAGCATGTTGAAGAAAGTAAGCTTCACCAAATGCCTCAAGTTCAAGATTAGCCAATAATGACCTATATTCCTATACCAAAAAATGGTACCTATTACCCTCCCACAATGTATAATTTTAAAGGAGGACCTATTGTATGGAAGGCAAAAACAAAACATGCAGGTGAAGAGGATAATTTATCAAGAGAGGATGATCAAGAGTTGTGTTGCTTAATTGAGTTTCAATTTGACATAGAATAAGATCATGTTTCAGTCCTTGAGGATAATAATAAAATTTAAGATGAAATGGAAACTCAATAATTCCATCATGAATATGTTTAGGTTGACATGGCAACATCTAGTGAGATTACAATAATGGTTTCATAAGGTAACATCCCTATACATGAAATAGATAAAGGTAAAGAAGATACAAGTGAAAATCAAGAATTTTTTGATGAAGAGTGGTAGTAGTATCTTAAATGGATTCAAGACACTGAGACTCTTTTTAGGCCTACATCTTCTTTTGAAGACATTGATAAAGTGGTTGTGAAGGTTGGAAAACATGTTCAAGAAGATGTTGATCAAAACTTATCTCAAGTATACCCTGATGAAGCTAGAGAGTAGTATTTTCAGCTCCTTGAGGATCTTGAACAAGTTGAACTAGTTAAAAATCAAGATTAATATCTAAAGATATCATATAAATCCAAGAACAATGTTATAGTGAGCCATTAGAGGTTAAAATTACAACTATTTCTATAAATCAGATTGTGATTACATTAGAGAGTTTCCTCAATGTTGAAGATAAATACATGGAAAAAATTTGACCAAAAAACAATTTGTATATATTTGAAATATGTTTTATTAATCTAATTCACTTGGATATAATATAAATAGGTTGATAATAAGGCAAAGAGCTGATCAAACCAGAATGACACTCACACAATAGCTTGTTAGTCATCTTCATCAACCACATGGAGAGGACTTGAGAGGTTTTTATTTTGATCTAGGTGTATCTTAAATTTTTAACGTATTATTTTTATTATATTTAAATTTACTCAAATTTTTTTTATGCACATGTTTTGGTAGTTATTTTAGTTTCTACTTTCCTCTAAGTGTTATCTTGCACATTTTTTTAGTTGGTAGTTGTTCTAATTTTTAATTCATTAAGTGGTTATGCACGAGTGTTGAAGTTAATAAAAGATTTTTTTCATTCCAATTTTTTTGATATTTTCATAACTCAATATCCCAATGGATATAGATACCGTCCATGTGTTTTTTGTAGGCAAACATCCGAGCAAAGTCACCAAGAATGTTGTCAATTTTCTACCATTAGTCAAAGTTGCTTATGTGTAATTTTTTAAGAAGACTTACTTAATGTATTAAAGATTAAAAAAATTGTCCAAAAAAAATTAAAAAAAACTATTAATAAAAAATCATAAGTTCAAATTTTGACATAGGTTTCTTTTATTCTTCTAACTAGCTAGTTACAAGCTCATGAAGGCAATTTTCAAATTCTCGGTACATTTATGTAAAGAAGAGTGTGTTATAAAGGTATTAGGGTGATTTTTCTTCCAATATTACCTAAATATTACATTTATTTTTTATAGGTTACATTACTTAACTTTATGAATAATTGGTAAGAATAACAGGTGCTCTAAAACCCTTCTTAAACCCCAATGGTTCAGTTTTAAGAGATATAATTGAATTTTTGAGTTATTTACTAAAAAAAAAAGTGGTGTGAGATATTATGGAGAATAAATTAACTTATTAAATTTTTATCAATAATTTTTTTGATTCAAAT
This sequence comes from Torreya grandis, assembly GCA_037957365.1. Classification (NCBI taxonomy): domain Eukaryota; kingdom Viridiplantae; phylum Streptophyta; class Pinopsida; order Cupressales; family Taxaceae; genus Torreya; species Torreya grandis. Next base: position 1,330,916 of record JARHVA010004708.1, read on the forward strand.
AATGGATAAATTCAAATGTATAGGTATTAGGGTTTTAAACAAGCAAGAAAGACAGCCAAAAAATACAATTTTTGAGTATTTCAAGTGATTATTTGAGAATAAAAATTATTGAAATACTTATATGAGTTATTATAGTTCCTAATTAAAAAATAATTAAATTTTTATGCCTCATAAAACTAAATAAAATGGTAAAACATGGATCTATAGGCATTCATGAATGAAATTGTGTAAGCTAGGAAACACCAAAAAATGCATATTTTGAATTTTATTAAATGAAATCTCTTAAAATTTGACATAAAAGTATTTTTTATATTTAATTTAATGTTTTAAATTGTTTTTAGGTATGTATTATATCTTATTATAGATGAAATGGAAATATACAAGTCTATTTATGAAGGAAACCAAGTTTTTCACTATTTTTCTCACAAATGGAGTTAGAAATAAGTGTTTCAAGTCATTCGAATGGAAAAAAATGATTTGAAAGTGTGTATAATTAATTTAAAGTTATTAATAAACTATAATTTAATGAAAATCAATTAAAATTAGGCTCATCTCATTGAAAAACATCTCTAATTCATCCTTAGGGCAATAAATACACTTTTTTGTGAATTTTTTTTTGGGCATTTGGTGAAGAGTTTTAGATATTTTTAATATTTTCCAAGTATAAAAATTTTATAACTATAAAATTAAAATATTAGGAGTGTTTTTTTATGTTTTTAAGTCATTTTAGACCCCCTAATATAAATTAGGGTTTTTTTAAGAATAAAAAAGCACAAGAGAGCACAAATGGCATTTTTTAGAATTATACATGGAGTTAGGAGTTGAAATTTTGTTAAAATTTATGTGCCACCATGGTGATCATGTTAAAATTAAATTTAAACTCATTATATGTTTAAAATATTAATATTCATCAATTTCAAGGTTCTCAAAATGTAATTCTAGAAGTTTGTCAAGTTGCAGAAGATAGGCACTTCTAAGAAGAAACGGTATAAGGAACTGTTATGTCATCATCAAAATCATTCTTAGAAGAGTTTTTTATGAATAATTAAATGAAATAAGTTTATAATTAATTATATATATATTTCACCACCCCCATTTGATTTAATTTTAGACAATGTCAAGTCAAATAGAAGAAGCCTTTAAGGAGCCCTATAAAGGTGAAGTTTGGTACATGCAAAAGTGGAGAAGTTGAGTTGAAGTCTTGGTTCAAATTTTAATCCTTATTTTTAAGGAATATAATACTTAAAAAATAATTATTAAATATATCTTCTACTACATCCCACTTGGGATTATTTTATAAAATTCAAGAAGTCAAACATACATGCAAGTTGTAAGCAAGATAATTGAAGTCAAACTCTAAGTTGCAAGTTTAGATAAGTCAAGTAAAATTTAAATATGTAATAAAGTTAAATTATTTTTAAATTAAATATTAATTAAAGATAAAAATGATTTAATTTAAGGTCAAAAAGAGTTCAAACTATTCACAAAGAGATAACTAAAGATAATCAATCTCTTCAATGTTGAAGACTATTCAAACACATGCAAGAACCTTTAACCTTTTTCAAACCTATTTATCTCTCCTAACATGCCAAATTACAATTAAAATAATGTTTAAAATATAAATTTACTATTTTAGAAATTATATAATCAATTTGGAATATTGGGTTGGAGTTGAAGTTGGATTTAATGTTCAGTGGAAACATGAGTGAACTAGGACTAGTAGGGTCTCATATAGAGCTTCTTGTCTTCTCTCTCTCTCTTATCAATTTATATATGTAAATTAATTTTTAAATTATTATGAGGATATTTTGAATTTTTATTTAATAAAATCTACCAAAATTTATACTACCTCACCTTTCAATAATTAAAGTGCTAATTTTCCTCCATTTTCAAGTTATTCATGAAATATGTTTCTTGTGTTTATTGATATAACTTGGTGAATAATTAATTTTCATATGTTTATGTCTAAAATTTTCACATTTATGTAGTAAATGATAAATATTTCAGGTCATATCAAGTGTCTAAGTCTATTTTTTACCTAATTTGGAACTGAATTCAACCTTTGTTCATTCCTTCCAATCTAGTGTGTGTTTGTCCAAACCTCTATATGAAATACTAATGTAAGTGTCATTGTATGAGAATGAAGTGAATGTGTGAAATTTATTTAAATTCAAAATTGTGTCAAGTATATCCATAATTGACCTTAACATTTATGTATCACCTAAATTTTCAATTTTCATTTCCATTTTTAGCTTTAACATTACACCTTATACCATTTTTCTAGTCAAGAAAACACATAATTAAAGAGTTTAGAGAGAATTATGTGTGTACCAAATATAATCAACCTTTCATCTAGATATTATGTCCAAAATAAATTCCCACACCTTGGAGATTTTCCATTATGTCAAAAGGAGTGAGAACAAAGCACACATTATTAACAGGGTGCACTTTTGAGTGATAACACCTATTTTGAGAATGCTTGTTTGATTTTATTAAGTTTGAGTTGGAAAATTTTGTTCTTTATATTATTTGGTGTTTAGAAGATATATATTTTTCTATTTTTTCCTTTGTCTTTGATTTTTTTTCATTTATAGGATCTTTTTTTTGTGCATTGGCCAAACATATCTTTGAATTATTTGGATTAATATTACTAATAGACCCCAATCCTTGATGGTCATTTTGATCATATGTGAAAATAAGATGTAATGTAGAATCATCAATTAAAACTTGTAAATTTTGTACATAATGGTCAATGTGAGTCAATAAGGCATGTTTTGAAAGCTTAAAATCCATTTCATGCTTCAAAATAAATTTTAAAGGTATTGAGTAGATCATTGATAAGATTAGGGAGTCTTATTTTTATTATGTAATGGTGTCCAAATCATCAAAATATCATGGGACACTTTTAGCTACTTGTAAGGGTTTACTACCAAAAGCTCATATTTAAATATTTGAATTGTATTTGAAGGCATACAAGCCATTGTGGATAATTTTAAGGGTGTGAAATCTAAGTAAAGGGTCATAGAGGATTAATTATATGTTATAAATTTCCTTTTACACCTATGTAAATGTATTTTAACCTCGTGAAGATGTAAATCCACCTCATCATACATCAAGAAGATAATTATGAATTGGATAAGACAAGAAGGGGATAAAGTTGAGATCTTCTTAGTAAATATCCTATCAAGGAGGAAAAAAACTAAAGTGTAGACACTTAAAAATGGCCACAACTAGCTTCCGACCAAGCATTAGATTTATTCTTACCAAACATTAAAAACTAAGCCTAAGAATCACTAAACATCCCAATTTTGGCCTTCGATCATTCATCAAAGCTTAGAATCATGTTGAGACATTCTTAATTGGGGTATCTTATTGTATTAAAAAATAATCTCTCATGGATTCATCCCTAATCACCTTGTGACATAAAAAATGTTAATTTGGCCTATGGACCTATTAAATGGGTCACTTACACACTTAATTAAATCTTGAAAGAGCTAAAAGGCTAATCAAAATCAATTGAATAAATTAAAGAAGATTAAATTCCTAGTTGAATTATCCATTTGAAATTAATGAATATCTAAAAAAGGAAATTCCAAAAATTAAAACATATTAGCCTTTCATCATTATCTTGATGAGTTGTCAAAATATCTTAAATTATCACAAAATATCTTAAAATGTCTAATTTGATAACTATGACTTGTAACTAAAAGTCATAATTGAATAAAAAATTGTAACTCAATAGGAGTTAGTCTCAACTCAACCTTTTAATTTGAGAACTATGAATAGTAATTGAAACTCATAATTACATGATAACTTTTAATTCAACTAGAGTTAGTCTCAATTCAACCTTCTAATTTGAGAACTATGACTAATAATTGAAATACATAATTGCATGGCAAATTTTAACTCAACTCAACTTTAACTCACCTTGGGTAAGAGTTAATTCCTAAATCTATAAATATAAGGCCATTCCCATTCATTTTTATGCTCTCATAAGCCAAATATATGATGCAAATTTGGAGAGAGATAAGATTTGAAATAGTTTTATAATTCCAAAATTTTGAGCCAAATCTATTACAAGCCACATCAAAGCTAATGGTACCAAGGAGAGAGGGAGCCAACAACCTCCATTTGCCAAAGACTTCTTGATGCACAAGCTAAACAAACCACTCAACAAAGAATTTGGATCTCCTAAAGAAAGTAAAGGATTTGTGTCTTTTATGTTTTATGTGTGCTTTCATCTAGTTTTTGTTACCTAATCTCTCCCTAGTGTCTAGGCTAGAGGTGTTAGGATTCAATGTGCTTATTTCATTTGTTTTATGAGACTAACATCATACTAACCTCCCCTATTAGATTCATTGTTAATAATAAGATATCATACACGATAAAATAATGTAAAAGGAGTTTTTAAACATAAAAAAAGTTGGAAGGATGGATGAGAAAAGAAAGAATAGGTCTAAAAATTGAAGGTCTACAGTAGTGTAAGGTATAATTTATAAGTATATTTTGGTGAATATTTTGAACAAAGGAATTTTTTTTGTTATGAGAATATTTTATTCTACTATTAAAGGGTTTAAATTGAAAAAATAAAATAAAAATCTAGTGGCATTCATGATCTCTTGTTTAAATAAGACAATTTTGTAAAATTGTGTATGAGAACATAAAAATATGGTTGTAGCAGTCCCTTTAAGTAAGTTATTTCACATTATTTTGTGTCAATGAATGAAAATTAATGGTTATAAAAATATTTTATGTTATTAATGACTATTATCAAAGTTTATTTATATTTTATAATTCATTATACCACATGAAAATTTACTTAGAAGCTCTCATGTTTCTTATGACTGTAAAACCTAGTCATGGGCCAACAAGCCAGAAAAAGTCATAAATTTAAGTTTATCCATAAAAAAACCTGAAATTTTATATTTATATTCCTTAAAATATTTTAAATGTTTTAAAAAATTTAAATTTACTTTAAGTCCTAAAATAAAATATATAGGTGATTGTGTTTTTAGGATTATGTATCCATACAGGATTTTGAGAGGTTAAAAGAATTGTATTCCCATCATAGTATTATAAATGATTAAATAACTTGTATGAGGGTATGAGTGATTATTTTAAGTAATTTTTATAATTATTTAAGTATTTAAGAATCCAAAAATGACTAAGTTAAGTATTATGTGTAACAACACCTACAAGAATACATGAGAGTGAGGATTTAAGAGTGTAAAAGTGGGTATAGACCCTAAACACATGATCCAAAGAACCTAAAACTTTAGGAAGAATGAAAGTAATTTGTGTGAAAATATTTAAAGTCTATGGAAATATATATTCCATATATTTCCAATAGATATGATTATAGGCCTATGCATAAGTCCTTGTGGTAAGTAGGGTTTTGTTTATTGTTATAAAGTTGATGAAATAAGGTCTTTAAGAGGAATTGTGAGCAAAGGGACATCAGTGATATGTGAATAATTTATCATAGTAATGAATAATTTCTTAAATTAGGATGTTATCTTTATGAGGATTTCTTAAAAGAATGTGTGAACCATAGGATTAATGACAAAAGACTAGTAACATAGATTGGACCTTAAGAAGAAGGTTGAGTTCAAAGATAGGTAAGTAAGATTGAAAAAGGACATGAAATTGGATTACAAAGAAATAAAATATTAACCATTAAAGAATATTATTGGTCTATAAGATCAAGGATAAATCCATAAAATAATGCTAGTGATAAAAGACCTATCATTATATGGGAAGACTTAGAATATAAAGTATAAGAGATTTTGAATTAGACTGAAACAAAAGAAAACTTTGTATGTGTTAAGTATTGTCATTGATGCCAAAGGTGCATCCTATGAAGGTTGATGTCAATTGTGACTAATTCTAGTTGGCAGTGTGTGATGTGACAAAGTGTATTGAGAGAGTGTTTTCATTGAAATATATTGTCATGAAAGATAATTTGAAGGCAAGATAAAAAATTTGAAGGCAAATAATGTATTATGGTTGCATGAAGGTACAGGTTATTGATGTCAAAGTGAATATGAATCATAGTCATGACATAAAGATATTTGTGAATGAAAATGAATGAAAATAGGCATGTAAAGGTTGTGTGGCACTAGCTGAGCATGTATGTGAGGCATTGAAGCATTTATGAAAATTTGAGGGTGAGCCTATTTAGACTAAGCCTACACCTAAGCCTCTCTTAGACCCTTCCTAGCCTAATGAGTATGAAGATAAGATTCCAATTCAAGTATGAATATGTAAAAATTGAAAGAGGTAATATAAGTTGTTTTAGGCATGTTCACAAAGTTTGAGGTCATGGTTTGAAGTAAATTTCATGAATCAATGTTTTAGGCCTTCTCGAGTTCACAAAATGAGGTCTCAAGACCCAAGGATCACTTTCAGACATTCATTTTCTTGTATAACCTATATATGTAAACCTAATATATTAAGGAGATATGGGGAAGGATCTTTGATAAGATCTCTAGGCATTGGTTTTGGATTCAAGGGGCAGTCCTTTATGAACAATCATTAACACCAAAACCTGTGTTAAACCTCCCTAAAACCCTAATAAAGACCCAATGTGAAAGATATTATTAAAATAAGATCATAATGGATTAAAATTAATATAAAATATATTTTATCATATATTCAACTCTCCCAAGTACCTCTAGGTGGTGATGGTTAGCTAGAGGAGAGAGAAAATGCATAGATACAAGCTTATTTATCAAGAAGTTATTATATATATCACAAGTTTTTAATCAAGAAGATAAAATGGATGGGAGAAGAATATATATATATATTAATTTTTCATGTCCATTATAATTTATGTATATTTTTTATCCTTCAAATTTTCTAATTTGTTCATCCAAGTTAGCTAGTCACAGATAGACCTAATGGTGCAAATAGTGTAAAAGCTAGGCAGAGATGAGAAGATGGATTTAAAGGTTTAAGCATATAATATTGATAAAAAAAAGTGAATGAAGTGTTTATTTATGAATTTTAATTCATGTTAATTCTTTTAATAATTTTTATAGGTTAGTTAATATGGTGAAAACTTTCTCACAAAATGACATGTCTGGTTTAGATAAGACTGTGTGATATAAGGTCAAGAAATTGATCTTCAAGACCAATATTTGCCATTAGAAAATATAATATTTATATATTATAATGGTATAGAGATATATTAGGATAATTTACATGAATTATGATTCATTACAATTTTATACATAGGTGTTGGAGGTCTAAGTCACCATGATTGGTTTTTGAGGTAAATTGGCAGTTCTAAGTGAGTGAGTTATAGAGATGTTATTGAGCCTTTATTTCCTAAGTGAAAGTGTTATAATAATTTTTTGATGACCATAATATAATTTATACCATATTTAAATGTTTAATTTTTTAAATTTAAATATATTAATTGTATTTAAGCTTCATTCTTTCAAGATGGATTTTTGAGGCACATAGGCCTAATAGAGTAGTTTATCCTAAAGGAACTTTCATGGTATGAAAAAAAGATACAGGACTAAAAAAGCATGGAGGAGGTAATTAGAGGTAATTTAATTAGTTATTTAATGGTTTTTAGTTGTTTTATAAATCCATATAGGTCCAAGAGGATCAAGTTTTGGTGCTAAGAGGATAGACTTAATAGAATTAGGTCTCCATGAGACCTAAAAGAGAAATAAGGTCTATTTGAGTTTTTATAAACCAAAAGGGGTAAATAATTAATTTTAATCATGTTAATAATATTTTATAAGACCTATTATATGGATTACCTAATATTTTGAAGTTGTGTGACCAACCAAGTGGTGTGTGACCATGATACTTGTATATAGATAAGGTAGTTTAGGCCTATTTGATAGAAGCAATATAAGCGAATAAAATATTACTTGGTAGAGAAGAAGGAGGTATTGAAATTATATCATATTTATAGTGATAAAAATTCCATGAGGTTTCTTATTTGGTATTGAGTCACTTAGGGAGTTGGTGCTTTCTTGTAAGTAGGTGTTTGATAAAACCTAGTCAAGTGGGTGCTTGACTTCATTGGGGTTGGTACTCGAAGTTGAGATGGTGTTAAATATAATTTAATATTTTATTTTATAATTATGTATTCCATTTTCATGAATCATTGTTAGTATTCTTATCCTTGAGGTTTTCCCACTCATATGTGTGTTTCATCGTGTTATGCTCATGTGAATGGTCTTTATGCATTGCTTAATCTTAATGTTACTTTCATAGTTCATGAATTATTATATATAATTAAATGATATTTTTTAAAAAAAAATTCACCCCCCCCATATTATTTATTATGCTTACAACAATAGTTATCAGATCCTAGTCCTTGAATAAGGCCTAAAATCTTAAAGGATATCCTAGAAGCACAAACATGTCTAGTCATCTAGTACAAGGAGGTTTCTCAACCAATAAGACTCCTCTCTTTAGTGGGAATAATTATGATTTTTTTAGAATCATAATTAATACCAATCTAATTTCCTTGGGCTATGATATATGGAAAGTTATTCATGGATTCACTTCACCTTCTACACCACCAATTAATGTATTAGGCAAGAAGTTAAGTGAGAATAAATCTAAGGCAATGAATGCCATTTTATGTAGTCTTTTAGAGGTATAGTTTGTAAATGTCATGAATTATGATATATCCAAAGGGATTTGGAAAAGTTTCAAACCATATATGAAGGAGACACCAAATTCAATCTGGAAAAGTTCTAAACCCACCAAAGGTAGTTTGAAATTTTGTGAATGAAGGAGGATGAAAACATTACATCTTATCTATTAAGAGTAAATGAAGTGGTAAATTCCATCAGTGGTCTAGGAGACAATAGAAGAATAAAAAACATTAAAAAATGTACTAATATCCCTAACATCTAGGTTTGATTCAAAAGTGTCTATAGTAGAGAAAATCAAATATCTTAACATGATATAGATGGATGAGCCACATGGCATCTTAACTATCTATGAAATGAGAATAAGTGATGGAAGACCTTCAGATAAGGAAGTCACATTCAAGGATGAGAAAAAGTCACAAGGTTAAAAGGCCAAGGATGATGTTGACATAAACATTGATGATGACAATATATAATCCATGTTTTTAATAAAACTAAGGAAAGGATTAGGTAAGTATAAGGGAAAGTTTTTATTAAATGATTTAAATATGTTAAGATTGGTCACTTTGCATCTAAATGTCTCAACAAGGATAATAATGAGCACAATGGAAAACATGATGAAAATTATTGTGATGATAAGAAGGTATATAAACTTTACAAGAGTAAAAAGGGTTTCAAGAAGTATGAATGTAAGAAAGGGTCAATCAAGAATAAGATAAATTTCTACCCCAAATAGGATAATAACTTATCTAATGTAAGTGACACAAGTACATCTGATAGTGATGATGACAATAATGATCATGATAACAATGAAAACTTATTCATGTATATATAAATAGATAATGAGGGTTGTTCAAAAGTGAAAATTATTATGGATGATGAATAACCAAATATAGAAGAGGCTAAAGTGAAACTTGAGGTAAAATTGGTGAGTGTTCTAGAGGAGTTTAAGTTCCAAAGAAGGAAGAATAAAAGACAAAAATCATTGGTTAAGAGTTATAAGGAAAAGATCAATATATTTGTAGATAGACTAAGAAAAAATACCAATGAACATGAGTATATCATCAAATATTTGGAAAATCAAATTAAATTTGTCACTACAAGTCTTAAGATGAAGGAGGAAGAATGCATCAAGTTTGGAATAGAAATTGATTCCTTGAAGGTAGAATTGGATTATTAAATAGTCAAGTTGAAGACACATCAAAAATTTGAAAAGAGTACTAAATTTTTTGGTGATATTTTAAATAATCAAAGGTCTCCATATGACAAGGTAGGTCTTGGGTTAAAATAAGAGAAAAATAAAAACAAGGCGAGTCAGACCTCAAAGACCTATGCATAAACTCTCAAATTTGAGACTCAAATTCATCATCCGTAAGTCAAGAAGATTGTGACTCCTTCAAAAGACAAAAAGGTAGAGGTGTATCATTTAGCATCAAATACACAAGGTATGCAAATTCATTCAATGTTTATTATTTCTCAAGTAATCAATATAGACATAGATTTGTATATTATATGTATTATGCAAGAATCAATTCCTCATGGAGGAATAGGGTGAATGTCCATTACAATAGTAAAAGAAGAATACTATGATATAATTATGATCAAAGAGGACATATTTCAAGGGATTAAAAGAAAAGTCATATGGTGAAGATCAATTAAGATAAAAGGCTATATGGTCATACCATTGAGAAATGGATCAAGAAGTTAGACCCTGTGGTCAATGTGAAGGAGGAGAAAAAGAATAAAGGAAAAGAATATATGCTATCTCAAAATGTCTTTCACATTCAAGATGAAGGCATGAAATGGTATATATATAGTGGTTTCTCAATCCACATGGTAGGATACAAGAAAAATTTCATCTCACTAAATAAGAATGATGTAGGAACAATGAGATTTAGAGATAACATAACCACCAATATAGTTGGCAAGGGTATCTTGAGTTTGGACAATATGAAGACAAAGATAGAGAATGTTTGTATGTGGAAGGTTTAAAACATAACCTACTTATGTAAGTCAGATGTATAACATAGGACACACACTAGCCTTTCATGATAGAGGATGTGATATAATAAGAGATAAATTAGGAAGACTAATTGTCCATGCTAAAGGACTAAGAATAATATGTATGTCTTGAATTAAATCAAGAAGGATATATTGTTTATGAACAAGATGGATAAATGTTTTCTCTGGTACATAAGAATAGGCCACATAAACTTTGATAATTTAGTCAATATAATATCTAATAAGTTTGTGAATAACATGCCTAAAATCACCAAACCTACAAACACACTTTGCAAGGCATGTCAACATGGTAAGTATACTAGAAGAAGTTTCAAGTCCAAGGAGTACTCTAATACAAGACCTTTGGATTTAATACACATTGATATTTATGGGCCTACAATAATCCAAAGTATTCAAGGAGATATTTACTTCATTTTACTCATACATGACTACACAAGAATGACTTGAGTAGAATTCTTAAAAGAAAATTCAGAAGCTCTTGATAAGTTCAAGGCATTAAAGGCTTTTATTGAGAATGAGAAGAATGGAAAGATCAAATGCTTAATATATAAAATATAAGGAGAGTTTTGGTATAATGAGTTTGATGAATTTTTTGAGGTTTATGGAATAAGGAAACAATTATTAGTATTTAGAACACCTCAACAAAATGGCATAGTGGAAAGAAATAATAAGACAGTTCAAGAGATTGCAATAACTATGCTAAATGAGTCAAGGTTAGCTAATGGATATTGGAGAGAGGTAGTAAGCACTACAATATATATTTTGAATAGAGGATATATAAGGACTAATGGTAACAAGACCCCTTATGAATTATGGAAAGGTAGACTTGATAATGTGGAACTCTTTAGAATGTTTGCATGTAAGCAAATGCTCATCAAAAGAGATGAAAAAGACTTAGGTATGTTTGATTCTAGGTCTGATGAAGGTATATTATTGAGATACTTATCAGTGAGTTTATCCTATAAAAGTTATAATAAGAGGTTGAAAAAGTAGTGTAAATCACCAATTTTAAAATTCATGAGACAAAGAAATCACACTCATAGTCAAAGGATACATCATAGAATTTGGACATCAATAATGAAGAAGAAACAATAGAGATTTATGAGGAAGAAGAAGAGGTTGAGGAATGACAATATTCAAAAGGCCCCTCAAGATATATTCAAAAATATCATCTTTAATCATAAATAATTGATAATAAGGATGTAGGTATGCAAATAAGAAGAAGGCTAGTAAGTAACCTAAATCTAGATAATGTTGCTTCATTGTCTAAGATTTAACCTAATAACCTTGTACAAGAAATCAAAGAAAATTTTTAGATAGGTGTTATGAATGAGGCATTCAACCAAATAAAAAACAATGAAACTTGGGAACTAGTTCTTAAGCCTAAAGTTAAGAATGTCATTGACACTAAATGGGTATTCAGGAACAAGTTGAATGAAGATGGAAAAGTAACTAGGAACATGGCTATATTGGTATTCAAGGGGTATGAAAAATTTGAAGGGGTAACATTTTATGAGACCTTTACTATAGTATAAATATTGGATGATATTATATTGTTTCTAGCATATGCAGGATTGAAAGGGTTCAAGGTGCACTAGTTGGATGCCAAAACTATTTTTTTGAATGAGAACTTGGAAGAGGAGGTGTACATAGATCAACCTGAGGGTTTATCATTTTTAGGTTACAAGGAATATGTTTGTAGATTGAAAAGGGATATTTATGGTCTAAATAAATTTCTTATAACTTTGTATGCCATATTAGATAAGTAACTATTGGACCAAGAATTCAAAAGAGAAGTTGTAGATATTAATCTATGTATAAAGACAAGATATGACCTTAAGTTGATAGTATTTATCTACATGGATGACATAATATTTGGTGGAAATATTGAGAGTATTACTAATAAATTTTTGGAGGTTATGAATAAGGTGTTTGAGATGCCCATGGTGTGTGAACTATCATTATTTTTTGGGTTACACAATAATCAATTAGAAAGAGGTATATTCGTTTCATAGGATATGTACATAAGAGAGATGTTGAAGAAGTTTGAAATGGAATATTTCAAGGTAGTTATCACACCTATGATCATAGGGTGTAGGTTGAGAAAGGAATACGAATATCCAAGGTTCAATTAGACTTCATATAGGTCAATGATTGAGAGTTTGATACACACCACTACCTCTAGACCTAACATCTTGAAAGAAGTAGGCCTTATGGGAATATTTCAAGTAGACCCAAAGGAAAATCATTTTAAAGTGGTCAAAAGTATACTTAGGTATCGAAAAGGGGCTTTGTAGTTTGGATTATGGTATCCAAGGATCAAGGAGTTCAATTTGATAGCCTATAAAGATGCAGACTAGGTAGGGAGTCTAGATGATAGTAAGAGCACCAGTGGAGGAGCTTTATTCTTAGTCGAGTGCTTGGTTTCATGGATAAGCAAGAATAAAACATCAATGTCATTATCTACTTGTGAGGTTGAGTAAATTTTAGTGTATTCATGTTGTACTCAAGTCTTATGGATGAGATAGGCGTTAAAAGACTACAAAGTCGAGTATGATAGTCATATCCCTATCTATTTTGAAAATACAAGTGCCATTAGTGTCTAAAAGAATCCTATCATGCAGTCAAGGAATAAGCACATTCCCATGAGATATCATTTCTTATGAAAACATGTAAGTGAACAAAGTTTTAAACTTGAGTATTTTTATACAAAATATCATATTGTAAACATTTTGACCAAGCCATTTCTAAAGGCAACTTTTAAACATCTAAGATAGGAATTGGGTGTAATTCCTACACCTAACAATCATTAAGGAAGCCAAGTGTTTAGGGGAGTATAATTAGTTGGTAAATTATCTCTAAGAGTAGGTTAGTAGTGCTGAGAAGGTATATATATAGATAGGGGGAACATGTTTGTATAGTACTTTATTGACTCATAACCCTGTGTGTTTATTTCTCTTGTTACAAGAGGTGTGATCCAAGAAGTTGTAGGTATTCCTTTGTCATTAATGTCAAAGGGAAATATATTTTAGAATGAGGGATATATTACCTATTTAGTTAATTTTTTGAGAGTGGTTTCTATCAATGGCAAAAGGGGAGATTATTGAGTATTGTCATTGATGTCAAAGGTGTATCCTGTGAAGGTTGATGTCATAGGTGACTAAGCCTAGTTAGCAGTGTGTGATGTGACAAGGTGCATTGAGAGAGTGTTTTCATTATGTCATGAAAGATAATTTTAAGGTAAATAATGTATTATGGTTGCATGAAGGTATAGGCCATTAATGTCAAAGTGCATAAGAAGCCTAGTCATGACATGAATAGGTGTGTGCATGAAAATAAATGAAGACAATCATGTAAAGGTTTTATGTCACTATTTGATAATGTATGTGAGTCACTAAATCATTCATGAGAGTTTTAGGGTGAGTTTATAAGGGTAAGAAATTCAAGCTAAGCCCACACCTAGACCTCTCTTAGCTTGCCTAGCCTAATGAGGTATGAAGTTTAGATTTTAAGGTAAGTATGCCTGTGAAAACATAGGCAAAGGTAAGATAAGTTTTTTTAGGCATGTTCACAAAGCTTGAGGTCATGGTTTGAAGGAAATTTCATGAATCATTGTTTTAGGCCTTCTCGAGTTCATTAGAATGAGGTCTCAAAACATGAGAAGCAATTATAGGAATTTGTTGGCATGTGTAACCTCTACATGGGAACCTAAGATGTTAAGGAGAGATGGGGAAGGTTATTATTCAAATGTCCTTAATGATACAATTGTTAACACCAAAACCTATGTTAAACCTCCCTAAAACCCTAATAAGGACCCAATGTGAAATATCTTGTTTAAATTAGCTTAGAATGGATTCAAATGACTAGAAAAGATATTATATCATATATTAAACTCTCCCAAGTACCTATAGGTGGTGTTGGTTAGTTAGAGGAGAGATAAAATGCATAAATTTAGGCTTATTTATTAAGAAGTTGTAGCTCTCAAAAGTTATATTTGTCAAAAAGATCAAATAAATAGGGGAAGAATCTAGAGACTCATTTTTCATATCCATGATTATTTATGGATAGTTTATATACTTTAAATTTTCTAATTTGGTCATCTAAGTTATCTAGTTATAGATATACCTAAAGGTGAAAATAGTGCAAAACCTAGTGTTTCTCTCAATTTCTATTCATTTCTATTTGATAGAAGAAGTAAGAAACTAATTATGAGTGTGGAAGAAAAACCTATTTGTTTGTACACACATGATCTCTATGATTGTGAATAGATAATTTTTATCTTAAGAATAATGACCTATAGACAATAAAGCACTGATGCAAAGGGGTTGTTATTTGGGTAGCAAGGTGGATTTCCTAATGTGAGCTTACTAGAAGGTTGTCAATCCACACTCTTAAAATAGTTAAGTTGAAAGAAATGGAAATGAAGTACTTGCATCAAATGATAGAAAGTACTAAAAGATAATAAAAGAATAAATAAATGATTGATAAAGGAAATTAACAAATTATATCAAATAATAGGTCAATACTAATATTAAATAGGTTAGGTTGGGTTCATAAAATAAGTGGGGTCTCTATAAACAAGTAAGGACATAGAAAGTGGAATTTGGTTGAGGGTAGGCAGGTAGAAATAACTTATTATTTATTACCATAGTAATCAACAAAGGTTAGGATGATGATCAACGGTTATGCTAACCATTAGTGGTTGGGTGATCATTAGTGGTTGAAGGTAATCATCAATGGTAAAGGTGACCATCGATGGTTCTTATGGAATCAATGTATGTTCAAAAAAGAGTTATAGAATGGATATAACAAGATGTTGAAGGTTTATTTAGAATTAAGGGGGTCAAAGGGTAATAAGTAGAGGGGTGTGAGTTAGAAACCAAGTAATCATAACTTGAAAAATAAAAATATACTTAATTGGTTGCTCGATGGTTTGTAGCTGATCTTGGAGTAATTTTGGCAAAGTGACAGTACTTTACCTAAAAAATAATTTAGGTAGAGGTTCATGCCTATATTGTGGTTGCTAGCTTGTTAAAGGGAGAACCTATAAAGAAGTTTGATAGCTCTTGATGACTACCGGTTGATAACTTGATTGCTAAATAGATGAATGTTTGAATCCTTTTTTTTCACCTCCTACTCCTCTCTTTTATAGGTAAAAGAGATGGAGGTGTAGGTTTTAGAAGGGGTAAAAATCATTATACAAATTTAATTATTGATTCATTAAATCACTACATGAATTAAATTTTTATATGTTTGGGTGCACACAGATTGAGTTTGAGTTGTTAGGTGGTAGGGACCTAACTTTCAACAACCAGGGTGATCATCGGTAGTCACTATGATCCTCAATTGTCAAGGGTTGAAGGTTAAGTGTGGTAAAAGGGTAGGTTAGTGAGTTGGGTTTAGCTAGTTATCTAACCTAACTCAGGGTTATGGTCATAGGTTGAGTAATGGTCTAATTAGGGGTGTTTTGACATCTATAACTACCATGCATGGTTTTCTAGTGTCTAAATTTTTCCCCTTTTTATGTAGTTTGTGTTAGCAAACTATAAAATAAAAACATATTATGAGTCAAAGGTGTGGTTTCCTTAAACATGGAAGGAGGTGTTACCCCAGAAAATAGGAATCAATGAGGTGAACATAAATTAGATGTGGGTTTGATAAGCAATTTGTGGCAAGTCATGAGGTTGGTGATAATGGTGGTTGGGAATTTGAAGAACAAATATACACACAAAGTGTAACTAAGTGTGATAGCTAATATTGTGCAAAGACTAAATTTCCATAGTTGGTAAAAATAAAAGGTCAACTCTAGAAGCATTGGTGATGAGGTATCTAGGCCACAACATTAGGCATAGTTGATTAGGTTATTCATATCAGGTCTCCTAAACATGGTCAGTATTCTCATATGTATTTGATGTAGGAAGTGCTCTTAGAAAAAACATAAATGGTTTGGTGTAAACTAGTTGGTGTAAATACAAATGGTCAACATGTCAATATTGGTTAATGTAGTCAAAAGGACCAAGGCAAGGTCATCACAAAATATGCTATAGTTTAGGCCAAAATGGCCAACATCAAAGTGGATATGATTGAGATGGTAAGTGGAGAAGGTTATCTCAAATAGGTGGCACTAATGTATTTTTTTTCAAAATTTTAAAGAAGGGGAAATATTGACTATCGATGGTCAAGGATCTCAAAATTGACTATTGATGGTCACCCTGAGCATCGATGGTCAAGGGGAAACCATAAAAGTATAGAGGATAAAAAGTAATAAAGGTAAGTCATTTTCACTTTTAATTTTGACTCTCTGACTCCTATGTACTTAGCCAATTTGGCATTTTTTACAAGAGTATTAATGAGGTTTTTGTTGATTGGTTAAGGATTTAATTTATGGGTAGTGGTTGATAACTAAGGTGGACTGAGGATGTAAGGTGGGCAGGGATGTATCCAAGTCATGGGACCCAGGTCTCCTCTTCGATGATGGTCAAGGAATGAGGTAGGGGTTACATTAAATTGTTCAAAAGATTGATTTTGGTTATTTTAGTTTAATTGTGTTATATTTGTGGTTAGTTTGGAGAGGGGTTGGGGTTTAGACCTATTTTTAGGTTGGGTGTGTTTTAGTTGAATTTTATGGGTGAAAAATAGAATTGGGAAGGTACGTTGGTTGGGGGTAGGGTAGAGCACATAGTTAGCTTAATTAGATGTTGGAAAGGGGTGGTTAGGGTAGGTTTTGTGAAGGTAGGGTTGGGGTTTTTGACATCAGTGGTCATACCCAACCATTGGAAATCATAGTCAACCATCGACAACTAAAGACCAGAGGCTAAATGGCCAACTGACCATCGACAGTCATAGTGACCATCAATAGTTGACTAAAGGGTTAAGTGTGTTGGATTTTTTTTTAAGGAAATAGGTTAAGGGTAAGATATTTTTTGATAAAAAATTAAGGTTATAGTTGAGTTGGAATGACCAAATGGGAACGTTAAGGGAAGAAAAAAGATATTTTGATATGTTTTTAGTTGGGTGTGAGGTAGATTTGAAAATATGTTGATATAGTGTATATACGAAAAAGTAGGTGTTAATAGGTAGGATAAAATGGGATGAAAGGATGCAATTCATAGGAAAAGTAGTTTATAAAAAACTAAGTGTGTTTTGTAATGAATTATGTAGGAACATGATCAGATCTAGATGTGAGATTGAGTTTCTTGGATATTTATGGAGATCCACCATGGGATGACTAATGATGACTAGATGCACATGGAGGAAGAGAGGGATGAACACATAGAGATTTTATATGGTGAGGATCAGGCCTTAACCAAGTGTCATGATAGAGGATTTAACTATAGGACATTGTATTGAGGGTCAGAGATGATTGAAGGTTGATGATGATGGTAGTCTCATGTTTTGTATTGCTAGATTCAATCAGTGGGAAGTTTCCATATCTTTTAATATGATTTTTGGTGGAGATGTTATTGAGTCAGATAATGTTTATAAGGGAACCTATTTTTTGGTATAGATATATAGGGAAATACAGGGGTTTATATCTCACAAAATGTATGGCATTAGTGTGGGGTTTGTGTTACATTATTGGGCTTATAAGCACATCTGGGTTCTGAGATTGATGGGGTTACCATGGGAGTTATACACCTAGATGAACTTCAGAGTAGGATTTATGTGGTGGAGTGATTATGCACTCACAGGTAATAGGGGAGGTGTGTGAGAAATTTATTGGTTTAGAGGGACACTAGAGGCCTTGGTAGTTAGAGATGTGGTTTGGAGACCATATCTTGGCTTCTTGAGGTGGGCCCACTATACTTGGCATATTTTTTGATGTAGAGCTATAGGTGGATTTTTTGGAGGAGAGAGGGTGAGACTAAGCTCATCATTATTAATAGATTTCATAGGAAATTCAGCCTAGTACAGGGAATTCTAGCTCCATTCCTAAGGTAAAGGTAGGAGGATGCCAAGTTTTTGCTTCTAGTGTCACAACCAATGGAGACAATGTTTGATCATGAGGAGCTATGTGTTAGAGCAAAAGTTGATGATGTAGGTTTTGTTGATGGCTATGTTTCATGGTACCAAGATATTTATGCAGTGGTAGATTTTGGATGGGATGATGGAGGAAGTCAAGCTATGGATGTGGACCCATCTAGAGGGGGTTCATAGGTACAAGTACAAGGAGTTGGCCCTAATGGATAGGTAATAGTATAATTAGCCACTACACAAGCATAGATTATATATCTATAAGGGTAGGTGGCCACATTATAGGGCTAGGTTATGACATTATAAGGCTAGGTTGCCACTGTGATAGGTGAGAGGGACCAAGCTAGGACTACACTAGCCTTGGTGACCTAAGAGAGGGACTTCCTATGACAGACAAAAGGAGTAGTTGTAGCACTAGGAAGACCACCAAGAAGTGTCCCTATGGCATGGAACTTGGACATAGTTGAGGAGTTACACTATTATGAGGTGATAGTCTTGACACAGTGTCTGATGGAGCCTTAATGGGGTGATTATAGAGCCAACTTGGTAGGCAGTGTAGGTGTAACAACTCTAGGTTAGTGCATTGCTTTGATAGTTGGATAGGTAGGCACCTTAGTGGGGTAATAACTACATGGCATTGGTGCCATAGGGCATAGGATATGATATGATATGATATGTATAGATGTATATGATTTTGATACTAGCCTATGAGCCAATGCAATGATATGTATATTTTTTTGAGAGAGATTCACACTATTTATATGTTCTATTTGATGTTGATGAGACATGATGTATATGATATGGTGATGATATATATATATATATATATATATATATATCTAATTTTATGGTTCATCGTTTATGGTTTTGGATGTTTATAATTTGTTTATGATTATGCTCATGAGATGTAGACTCACTAGCTTAGGCATATGATTATTAATGATGATGTGATGTTTGAATGGTTTATACATGATTATGATTTTGTGATGCTTTGTTTTATATATGGTTGTGATGTTTATGGTTTTTTTTATGGATATGTGATGTGGTTTATTTTGTTGATTTATGATGGTTATGATGTTTTGATTATGGTTATGATCATGGATGTTATGTTATGATGATGTGATGTTTATAGTTATTTTTTTTATGATATCACATAAAGTAATTTTAAATAACAAAACTAGATGTGTGAAAATAAATGAAGCATGAGACATATGTCTAAGTGAATACATGAACTAATTATGAGAGGATATGAAAAAGGCATGATGTTTCTTCATTGGTAAGGACTAAACAAAACTGAATCTATATTAGCTTAAAGAAAATTATCCCTTGGAATGCTTTGCATTAGCATATGTTGATGGGTAAAAAGGTGTATTAATCACATCATGTTAATTAAGCTCTTAATCCTTTGATTTGTAGATGGTAGAAAAGGGAGATAGGTGATATATAGTGTGAAGGATAGTGTAACCTCTTTAGGGTTAGTTTTCCCCTTCTATAGGTGACCTAACAACCATAATAGACAAGTCCATATTGTAATGCAAGGTGTAGATTGATCGATTCAAGAAGTCTACTAGTGTTATATATGAAAGTTGATTGCAACTTTCTTAGAATATCTTGTTCCTAATTTTGATATAGTGTCTTTTGGTGTTTGTTTTTTGATAAGTTTGTGAATCTGATTGATGGGGAAAGCTTCAAATTATTTCTTTGAGAAATTTGACTTAGTCATCCTTCAAGGGAGTGGTCCAAGTTAG
Organism: Torreya grandis; assembly: GCA_037957365.1. Classification (NCBI taxonomy): domain Eukaryota; kingdom Viridiplantae; phylum Streptophyta; class Pinopsida; order Cupressales; family Taxaceae; genus Torreya; species Torreya grandis. The sequence goes on from JARHVA010004708.1 coordinate 1,351,284, forward strand.
GTTTGTTCATTTGGTAGTTATCCTTTAACAAAGCAGTCTATCTTTTCAAGAAATTTTATATTGTAGGTAGTTGTCCTTCCAAAGAGTAGTTTGTATACTAAATATATTTGATCCAAGTGATATTTAGGTATCCAAATTGTTTTGATGCTAGGTTTGACATGACTGAGTCTATTTAGGTTTAGAGGTTTACCTTTATGAGGGAAAAACCTAGAGCACAAAAGGTTAATAATAGGTGAAAGAGGTGGTTTTGTGAGACAATGGCCATGAGATTCCATCCAATTAGGAATGAAAAGTATCCATAAGAAACATGCCATGGGTAGAGTTGTGGTACCCATATTTAGGATTAGGATGTGACTATGATGGTTAATCACATGGTTCTATGTTGTAATTAGTTGTCCTTAAAGGGATGGGATGAAGGTGTGAGGAAGGTGAAAATATCATAAATCAAAGGATGAGATTATGTTAGACAAAAGGATGAGTTTTATCCTTGTTTAACAAAATAAAGGATGAAGATGCAAATCATTGAGAGGCTCAAGTTATACTTTGCCTTTGAGAGAGGACAAAGTATAAGCTTATGATCCATACTTATGGATTATGATGTAAGGTCCAAGATAATTAAAAGCAAACTTGCCTCACTTGATTTTCTCCATATTGATCACATGTTTATTTTTATTTATGATGAGCTCTCTAATGTTGAATTATTATTCTTTCAAGTGCTTATTATACACATGCTTAATTCACTCTTGATAGACATGAAGGTGGTTAATAACTACTAGGTGATGTTTGTCAAGTAGTTCAAGTCATGTTAGATGCTCTTGATGATGATTGCTCTTAGAAATGATGTCTTGCAAGGATATGTGAAGAGAGGGAATATGGAATTTGAGAGGTAGGACTACCTTTCTCTAAATACTAGAGAGAAAGGGGTAACATCCGTAGAGGTTTGAATACTAGTATGATAGGCCTAGAAAGTGAAATGAATCTATAAATTATAATATCAACCAAAAAAACTTACTACTTTTGTTAACATCTTGTTGAGGATTTTATTAGAGGATTCTTCTTATCCATTTTATTATGGAAAATAAGGTGAGTAAAATATTAACTTGATTCCAAATGCATCACAAAGACCTTAAAATTAATTATTTTTTAAAGACTTGCCATTATCAGTGATGATCTTATTAGGAACACTAAAATTATAGATGATATGATGATTTATGACGTAAAATATCTTTTTGACTTTGTTTGAGATGAAAATAATAGTCTCCACCCATTTGGTGAAATACTTGATAATGGTGATGATGGAGTGGTGCCACTATGAAGATTGATTTCCCCAATAAGATATAGTCCCCATTATGAGAAGGGACAAAATTCCTTAGATACTTAAAGGCCATGGCCTGACATATGATGTAAATTGGCATGCTATTGACATTTAACAACTTTTTCATATAATCATAATAGTCTTGGTTGAGGTTGGGCCAATAATAGCCAAGGTAAAAGATACGTTTAGCAACAAATACACCACTAAAGTGTACCCCACTGATCCCATCATGTTTTTCCTTGATAACATGGGAAACTTCATAGTTTCATAGGTAATGGATAATGATTTCATCAAAACCAAATTTTTTAAAATATTCTCCTTAGTATGGTATAACGAGATGTACTTGGAACAAAGGTGAATCGAGCATTCCTAGAAAGGTTGAGAGGAATGACACTAAAGTTGAGGTAGTCAAAGGTTTTCCCATACCAAGTGTCTTCTAATAGAGATGTCTCCAAATTTTAAATGGTAGGGAGGTTATATTGTATATAAGAGGGTATGATAAAATGATGAATGGTGATAAATAGCTTAGATTCGGTAGGCATAGATGGGATATGAGAAGTAAGGAAAACTATTGTATCTATAAACTTGTTAGTAGAAAATTTAATATATTGGATAAGGTAATGATCAAATGATTTTCAGAGTACATCTATTAGATATTTTTACTATTACAAGACATCATTCTTACATTAGTAGGATATGTTGATTTAGTTGAACACAAGTTAAGAATCACAAAAGACACTGATCATCTTAAATCCCAAGGCTAGAGCAGTTTGTAAACCTATTACTAGGGATTCATACTTAACCATATTGTTGGTACACTCAAAATAAAATTTTAAAGAGAGAGGAAGAGGTTCACCATCAAAAGAATTGAGAATAACTCTAGCACCCCCACTGCGTTGGTATTTTAAGCCATCAAAGAACATGGTCATTTGGTAAGTGACATCCTGTTGATAAAGAGTCATGATGGACTCGTTAGAAAATGCAAGAGGAAGTGGTTGGTTGTATGGAAAAGTAGATTTCAAAAATTTATTAGTAACAAATTTCCATTTAATCAAATTTTTTTGGAGGAACTCAAAGTCAAACTTAGTTAGGAACATGAGCCACTTAGCCATACGCTAGTTTTGGTATGGTTTAGAGTGTATGTACTTGAGTGGGTTAGTGTTGGTGATGACAAAGGTTTTGTGATTTAGGAGGTAATGATGAATTTTACAAGCCACAAAAAATATGGAAAGGCAAAGTTTCTTGGTATGGGTGTACCAAGTCTCATACTCTATAAGTGTTTGACTTATATAGTAGACAACTTGCTCTTTGTTTTATTCATCATGGTGAGTAAGCATTGCCCCTAAGGAATGGTTAGTGGTAGAGATATAAAGTTATAAGTTTTTATCCTCTTTATGAGGGGTAAGAATGGTTGGATAAATAAGTTACTCTTTGAGTGAATCAAAGGTTAGTTGACACTCCTTAGTCTACTTAAAAGATGTATCTTTCTTGAGAAGATGGTAAAAGGGTTGATATCTAGCTGATAACTAAGAGATGAAGTGGTAGATGGATTAGAGATTCCCATATAGGTTGTGGAGGTTATTAAGGTGGGTTTGAGGTGGAATTTTAAATATCATTATGACTTTGGTAGGGTCTACTTTGATTCCTCAAAGAGAGAAAATAAAGCCAAGAATATTTCTAGATAGGACCCCAAAAACACATTTATTGGGTTTGAATTAGACATGAAAAAGGATTAGGCACTCAAAGTTAATTTTTAAAACATATAGATGATCCTTGTGATATCTATATTTATAAGGAGATATTCTACATAGTCCTTTTTGATTTTTTGGATGAGAACATGGAAGATGTAGGTCATCACATACTAGTAGGTTGGCCCAGTGTTCTTCAAACCAAATGGCATGTCCTTGTATCAATAAGTTCCCTAAAGGGTGATGAAAGAATTCCTATGTTTATCCTTAATGGTAATCAAGATTTTATTATATCTTGAGAAACCATCCATGAGAGATCACATCTCATGACCGGCTGTAAGATCAACAAGTTGGTCAATACTAGGTAAAGGGAAGTCATCCTTTAGACAAGCAAGGTTGAGGTCATGAAAGTCAATACTGAGGTGAAGTCCCATTATGGGTCTATTAATGGGGATGCTATTTTAAACCCATTAGGGATATTCAAAGGGTTTAATATCTTCTTTAATATAAGGGTGATATAAGGGTGCATCCTATGAAGCTTTTACCTAATAGGCTTAGCATTGGGCTAGATGATAATGTCATGGAGAGCTATGAAAGGATTGATTCTAGACATATCCTAATAAGAAAAATAAAATTCTATGATTTAGTCATAAAATAAGGAAGTTTAATCATGTTTCTTAGTGGAATATAAATATTGACCCATCTTTACAATGTGAGGGTTATCCTGAGTACCCAAGTTGACATAGACAGTGGATTCATTCAACATGGTTTGGTTTTCAAGAGGAAGGGATTTATGGATATAAAAACTCCCCAAATCAAGAGAGGTGAAAATGTAATCATCATCTTAATGTTGGATGGTGTAGATGGTAGGAGAATCCTTTTATACCATTTTAGGTTGAATCAAAAGAAAGGTTTTAGTTTGGTCATCCTTTTGATAGGTCAAGGGAACCAAACTAACGATATTGACTACAAAAACGTTAGAAGGGATGGTTTCAAATTACTCAAACTTCAAAGGAGGTGGGGTTGGTGAGGATGTAACATCATCAATTGTGGTGATGGGTTTGGGTGAATTGGTGGGTTATTTTAGTGAGATGAACCTAAAGCCAAATGGCTCACAGGGTTTTTGGGTTTTGATCAAAGGTAATTCATGGGGTCCATGTTCATAAAGGCTAAGGCTAAATCCTTTCTAAACACACCTATGAAGATATAATTCTAAAAAATTTAGTTTATCCAAATAGGAAAAATTAGAGGTGAATGGTTAGATAGAAGAGGTGGTGGAGGAAGTGAGAAGTGTATGGTCAAGTCCCCCATAGATGAAGTTCATTTGGTGGTTGGGAAACCTAAAATGGATGATGGTTCTAATATTAGGGTCATAATAAAGATCAATTTCAAGGTTCCCATATTTTTGAAGAGTATGGAAGGCATTGAAGGCCAAAATATGATACTCTCTCAGTGAGAGATGTTAGAACATAGGTTACAAGGGGTCCTCTATGAGTATTTGAGAAGAAGAGATAGATGAGCTAGTTGAAGCTTAATCAGTGGTAGAGATGGATTTATTATTAGTTTATGGTGAGATGGATTAGTGAGGAAGAATAAAATTATTGGGTCAATATGTCATGTTGCAAGATGTAAAAGAACTAGGGTTAGTTTGTATGGTGATGACTTGACCCTCATGTTTGAACTTAACACATCAATGCAAGGTAGATGGGATAAAACTCATGGCACTGATCTAAGGGCATATAAGTAAGATGTTGTATTTGAATTTTCCTTATATGATGTATAAGAGCTCTAAAAGAATATGAGGTCCCAATAAAATATGGAGGATGATTATTCTCAAGGTTGTGGCCATAATATTATTAAAAGAATGAAGGACGGCTATGGTTTTTGAGATGATATTCTTTGTCAGCTAGAGTTGGTCATAAGCATGAGAGGATATAATGTTAATGTTATCTCCCCAATCAATCATCACCCTTTTAATGTGGGTTTAATTGGTGTATGTAGTGATGAAGAGAAGAGGATAAGGATCTTCAAGATGAATAAAAGTTATTTTTGAATCCTTAAATGTAACAAGGGTGGAAATTTAAAGAGCTTTCATAAAGGTTAAAAGAGGTTGAAGGTTTTTAGGTTAGACCTCTATATATTGAAGGGATTATATTAGTGTTTGGTAGTGATGGGGTGAGGTATTGATCAGTTCATATAGACTCATCTTCACTAGGGTTTGGTGAATCTATATCATAACTACTCACTAGATAAATTCAAAATGGTTGGAAGGAGAGGCACTCAAAATGGATATTTTGGGTTTTGGTGAATGTGAAAATGTTTATGTTTTGTTAAAATGTTGAGGAGTGGAAGGATATGTATATGGAATGGACACCTTGGGCTTTCCATTATCCTTTTATTGGGCCTAAGATTGGGTAACCATATCTATAGTGTGGATGAGGTGAAGTGTTGGGCTAGAAAGCTAATTCGATTCCTCCTCACTCTTGGATGAGAGTGTGGGATTGGGTAAGTGTTGGATAGGTTTTTTTGGTGGTTGGGTTGATAATGGGATTAAGATAGGTTCATCTAATAATAGATCATCATCATCCCATAGTTTATGGACAAGCTCTTTGAGAGCTTTGTAGTTCTCCATGTCATGTTCAAGTGTCTTGTGGTATGAGCAGATTAAATTGTCATTGAACTAAGATGGTTTAGGACTTAAAGGGTTAAAGGGTTTGATATGTGGTAGGATTAAGTAAGAAGTTTGTAATAACCTTTATAAAATGGTTAAATAAGATTCCATTGAAGGTATTAAGCATGATGGGCTTTTAGTTTTTAAAGTGGGAGCCTTCTTAGAATTAGGCTTCACCATGGGGGTTGTGGGTGGTAAAATGATTTTGGTAGGTGGGTTTGATTAGGTGTTTTGGTGTTCAGTGGTTTTGAGGTGGAAGGCTTAAAGGTGAAATATTTAGAGGTGGTTGATTAAGATGATGAATGTTTGGAGATAGGTGGGTAGGTGAAGGTAGATAGTTTGTTTAAAAATGATAGGGAGTTTGATGTTTTGGAGGGGGTCGGTATAGGTAAGATAAAAGGAAGAAATTTAATTTTGGTAGTTTTGGGAGGATTGGAATTATTGATAGAAGGATGAGCTCATAAGATGGAAGAAGGATGGGGTCTCAATATGGAAGGTAAGAGGGAAGGGGATGGTATGGTTTTAGTTATAGGTGGGAGTTTGGGTGGCTCCACCTTATTGGTTGGTTTGGTTAATGTTTTCTTTGTTGGACTAGATGGGTTTAAATCCAACTTCAAAGATAGGTGAATAAGGCTAGGTGTAGGAAGTATCCATAAGTTCTTGATAGGTTTGATTAGAGAGGTGTAAGGTGATTTGATACTTTTGGATAGAGATGGTTTAGATGATTCTTCCATGGTTTTGGAGGGAGAGGTGTTTGATGATGGGATTAATGTGATGATAGGTTTAATGGTGGATGAAAGTGAGGTTAAAGGTTCATGATTATTTTTATACGATATCTCAAGATAGTGCCAAAAGGTGGGTCAATCCTAATCAGGTTGAGAATAGAATTCTAGGCTTTGGACCAGTCTAGAGAAGGGTTTATAAATTGGTTTAGTTCCTTGGGCATCAAACTCAAATATTAGGCCAATAGGATGAGGTGAGGGAGGGGTTTATTCACCTTTATCCTTGATGAAAGGTTCCAAGATTTGGGAAGATGTTTCTTCCATGGAAGGAGTAGATAAGGTGATCTCTCTTTGTGGAATGGTTTCTAAAGAGAGAGTGGGTGATTTAATGATGGGGGAGAAAGGTGTGATGGCAATGGTTGACTCTTTTGGTATTTCTATCCAAGGAGAGGTGGGTAAGTCTACTACCTCATCAAGTGGAGGAATGGAGGTGGTTATTTCCTTTGGTTGGGTATCCAAAATAATGGAGGGTGATTCCACCACTTAAATAAGTGGAGTGGAGGAGGTATTTGAGGCAATGGTTTTCTCAATGATAGGTATATTGATAATTAAATTAAACATATGGACCTCATGAGTGTGAGATGATTCAAATTTTTTATCATCATGGTTGGTAGAAGGAGCATGATTGGGAAAAAGGTTGTCTAAAGATGTCGAGTGATTGATTTGGAAGTGGTTTGGGATTGTCCAATGCAAGTTATCCTTTATCAATTAAGTTTTGGATAATGGTTTTGAAGTTTTTATACCTACTCATGTCATGTCTAATGACATGGTAGAAAGTACATAGATGATTCTCATTATACCAATTGGGCACAAGGCAAGAAGCATCAAATTATTAGGGAGGTTTGATAGGGGAAAGTTGTATGGTGTTGGATTTGAAAAACTTGTCTAAATATGAAGAATATGACTCCTTTATGGAGTGTATTATTTTAGAGTAGCCTAATTTTTATTTTTGGTTTGTTGATTGGTGGAGTTAGAGAAGTTGGTTTGGTTGGGTTGGTTGAAAACCAAAAGTGGAATGGTTTTAAAGATAGATGTGTTTATGGTTGCCTTTATTTTGGCATTAGGGTAGCTATATTGGTTGGTGGTTTTGGATGGGGAAGGGTCATTAGATTGGAACATAGACTTTTTGTTTCTTAGTTTTAACTTCCCCTCATCGATGGCTCTGATTTCTAGTTTGCCTGCCATGGTGAAAGCCTCATCAAAAGTTTTGAAGGTTTGAACTTGTAGAGTAGGGGAAATATATTTGACACATGCTTGAGAGAAAAGTATGATCAATTCAAGTTGGGGCAAGGATAAAGAGATCTAGTTGATAATACCTCTCCATCAAGCTACAAAATTGGTAATTGATTCATCATCAAATTGCCTAATGGAATAGAGGTTGGTGATGGAGACCTTAGATATATTGATTGAGAAGTGGTCTAAAAATGTTTGGGAAATTTGGGAAAAGGAAAATATTTAGTGCTTAGTGAAATCACTATACCAATATAATTCTGGTCCATATAAAGACAAAGGAAAGGTGTGAAGGAGAAGGGAATTGTCATAGGCAATAAAGTAGCAAGAATGCTAAAATTCTCTTAAGTGTTGTTGGGGTTCCTCCTTGCTTTGAAATTTAGAAAATTTGGGTAATTCCCATTGAGGAGGGTAAGGTTGGATATGGATAGATGGGTGAATAGGTTCATTATATATTTAGTCATAAGATAATAGATTGTGAGCCCTAGAGATAGATGACTGTAGGTTGGTCATTTTGTCCATCAACATTTTTACCAAATATTTTTGGGGTTGGGTAGTTCCATAATTATATAGTAAATTTTGTTGAGATTGGGTGGATGAAATATATGGATAATTGGTAGAAGGTTGAGAGGATGCCATATGTTGGTATGTGGTCATTGAGGGTTGGGATGATACCACATAAGGGTTAATGGGAATAAGAGTTTGGGTAGAAGATGGAGCTATGTATCCTTTTGGATTAGGAACATAGTGTGGGTAGGGTGTCATGGGTGTTTTTTGAGTTATTGATGTAAGTTAGTTGGGAGGTATGACTAAATTGGTATATTGTGGAATTGATATGGATTGGGTTGGAAGTATGGATGGGTTAATGGGTTGGGGGTGAGTGGTGACTTTGGTATTGATAGGTGGAAGGGTAGAAGGTATATAAAGCACCACACTTTGAACTAGGGTGGAAATTGGTAGGTTGGAAATGATGATGGGAATAGTGGAAATATGGGTAGAAGGTATCCCCATGGTGGATGGGATTTAGGTAACTAATGATAAGGTTCCCCTTATGTTGGAGGAGTTATTTTTTGGTGTAGGGGGTGTTTGGTTATTTATTTGGTGGTTTGATTGAGTTTGAGTGAAGGTAGTAGGTGGATTATTGGTACAAGAAGATTCTTGAGTGATCATAGGAAGGGTAGAGGTAGTTGCAACCATAAAATGGGGATTCATCCCATAAGGTGGATCACTAAGAGGAATCAATGTAAAGGTGAAATGAGATAAGGTGTTGAGATAATGTTGGAGGGCCACAAGGTTGTTATCAAGGAAAGTGGAAAAATTTTAATCACCTTGGAAAACTATTTGAGGCATGGTAGGGGGTAGAAATATGAGGAGAACCCTCAACATCTGAGGTATACTCCATAGAGGAAGAAGAAGAGGAAGGTATCTCTTGGTTGGTTTGGTTCCTCAACTATTGTATAGTAAAAACCGTATGATAAATATAAAAGAATAAAGAAAAGATCACAAATCAAACACAAATTAAAAAAAGAAAATATCTCAAGGAAATCAGAACATATAGTAGAGCACGTTTAAAATCCTAGGGTATCTTTTGTCTTGATTTTGACTTATGCCCTAGTTTGAAAGTGTGAAGAAGAACTTGGTTTTTAGAATAGGTACTAGAAAAGAAGTTTGTGGTTAGTTTCAAGTTTTCAAGAATCTCAAAATGATGTGTGCTAGAAATTAATGTGTGGCTTGGTATTGGGGCCTACCTCCTCACTTCACATACTATAGTGATAATGGTGTCAGGTTCTCAGAAAGAAAGCATATACCAATTTTTAGAGTTTAGACTCAACCATAGACTTGAGTTTTGGTTTGTCTTATTGATAATGACCTCTAAGTAAGATAACCAAAGGGTGAAGGTGATCTACTAGGAGATGAAACCCTAGTCGAACCTTAATTTAATTATTTTTATGTTAATTAATTTAACTGGTTTGGTATAATGTGTGATAAAGAATTGAAATAATGATCGATCACTTTTCCTTTAATTTAAATAAATGAGTTATAAATGTGAGTAATCAATGTAAGGTTCATTTTATACCCACAATAAATATTCATTTCCTTAATTGAAAATATAATAAGTAATAAAAGGGCACTTAAATGATACTAGGTCCCACCAGGCATGCCAAAATGTCTCTCAATTTTTGTTCATTTCTATTTAATAAAAGAAGTAAAAAACTAATTATGAGTGTGGTTAAAGAACATATTTATTTGTGCATGCATGATCTAGATTATTGCAAAGATCTCCTCTTTATCTTGGGAATAATGACATGTAGATAAGAAAACACTAATGCAAAGGGTTTGTTAGATGGGTAGCAAGGTGGATTATCTAACATGATCTAGATCCAATAAGCATGAGCTTAAAAGGAGGCTATCCATCCACACTCTTAAAATAGTTAATTTTAAAGAAATGGAAATGAATTACTTGAATTGAATGATAGAAACTATTGAAATATAATACAAGAAGAAATAAATGCTTGATAAAGGAAATAGATTAATTATAGAAAATAGAGGGTCAATACTAATGCTGAATAGGTCAAGTTAGGTTAAAAAAATAGGCGGGGTCTATGTGAATAGGTAGGGACACATAAAGTGGAATTTTATTGAGGGTATGTAGGTAGAAGTAAATTATTTTTATTTCTTACCATAGTGATCATCGATAGTTAAGATGACCACCAATGGTTATTCTAACTGTCAGCAGTTGGGTGATCATCGACAATCACGGTAAATGTCAACAATTCCTACAAAATATAGGTATGTTAAAAAAATAGTTATATAATGGATAAATGAGATGTTTAAGGTATATTTAGAGTCAAGATGGTCAGATGGTAATAATTAAAGGGATCTGGGTTAGAAACCAAGTAATCAAAACTTGAAAACCAAAAATATACTTAATTGGTTGCTTGATGGTTAGTAGCTGATCCTAGAGTAATTTTGGTAGAGTAAAGGAACTTTAAATAAATAATAATTTTATTAGAGGTTCAGTTATCTATCATTGTTGATGAATTATTGAAGGGAGAACTTGCAAAGAATTTTGATAGCTCCTAATGATGGTTGGTTAATAACCTAATTGCTAAATATATGAATGATTTGATCCTTTTTTTCACCACTTGTTACTTTATTTTATATGAAAAGTAGATGAAGGTGTAGGTACTATAAGGGGTGAAATTTTTTACACAAATTTAATTCTTGATGTGTTATATCTCTACATGAATTAAATTGTGATGTGTTTGGGTACACAAAGATTGAGTTTGAGTGGTTAGGTGGTGGGGACCTAATCATCGATGGTCAGGGTGACCATCGATGGTCAAAGGTTGAAGGTTAAGTGAGGTAAAATAGTATTTTAGTGATTTGGGTTTAATTATTTATCTAATTTAACTTATGGTTAAGGTTAGAGGTTGGGTAATGGTCTAATCAAGGGTGTTTCAAAATCTAGAACTATCATGTGCAGTTTGCTAGTGTCTACACCCAAGTAGAGATGAGAAGATGGATTTGAGGGTTTGAGAGTATAATATTGATGAAAAAAAGGAATTAATATATTATTTATTAATTTTAAATCATTTTCATTCTTGGAATAAGTTTTGGAGGTTAGTTAATATATTGAAAAAGTTGTTCACAAAATGACATGTCTAATTTAGATTAGATTGTGTGATATAAGGTAAATAAATTAGTCTAAAATACAAATAATTTTCATTATACCATAATAAATTTATACATAATAATGGTATGGAGGTATCATAGGATCATTTACATGCATCAGAAGTCATGAAAAGTGTCTACAGGTGTTGGAGATTTAAGTTGCCATGACTAGTTTTTGAGGTAAAATAGAAGTTTTGAGTGAGTTGTAGAGATGTTCTTGAGCCTTTATATACTAAGTGAAGGTGTTCCAATAATTTCATGATGACCATGAAATAATGCATAACATGTTTAAATGTTTCATTTTTATAGTTCAATAGATTAAGGGTAAATAATATTCATGTTTGTAAGAAAGATTTTTGAGGCACACAGGCCTAATAAGGTAGTTTGTCCTAAAGGGTTTTTCATGGTATGAACAAAAGATACGAGTCTAACCAAGCACGGAGGAGGTCAGTATAGATCATTGGATAAGTTATTTAATGGTTTTTTATTTTTTATAAAAGTCCATCTGTGTTCAAGAGGATTAATTTTTAGAGATAAGAGGATATACCTAATGCAATTAGGTCTCCATGAGACCTAAAAAATAAATGAGGCATAATTGAGTTGTTATAGAATAAAATGTGTTTAAAGTTCATTTTAATCATGTTTATAAGATTCTATAAGACCTATTCTATGGACGATATAAGATTTTTAATGTGTGTGTCTGATCAAGTGGTGTGTGAGCATGAGACTTGTATATATACAAGGTAATTTAGGCCTATTTGATAAAAAATAATATAAATTAATAAAATATTTCTTGGCAGAGTAGAAGTAGGTCTTGAAATGAGACTATAAAAATATAACATAGGTATGGTGATCAAAATTTCATGAGGTGGTTGAGTTAGTGCTATGTCACTTAGAGAGTTGGTGCTTCCTTACCAGTAGGTATTTGATAAAGCCTAGTCAAGTGGGTGCTTGACTTCATTGGGGTTGGTGCTCAACAAAATTTAACATTTTGTTTTAGAGGACTATAGTCCATTTATAGAGATCATAGTGGGGTTTATTTTCTTTGAGGGTTTCCCACTCATATGTGTGTTTTCTTGTGTTTTTCTCATGTGAATGGTATTTTTCAATTGTTTGATCTTAATGTTACTTTCATAGTTCATGAATTATTGGATATAATTGAAAGAAAGTTTTTGGTGCACTGATTCACCCCCACTTTTAGTGATTGATCTTATAACAATAAGGTTAATAATCAAGATTATCCATATAAAATTTTGAATGATAAGGTGAAACTAAATATAAGAGACCTCATGATAGATTAATAACAAATTTTGAATGATGGGGTATAGGTATGACCCTGATTGATATCAAGTTGTGGCAATAGTATTGAAGATTATAATCAATTTTTGGTATCAAAGCTTAGGTTAAACTCTTAAGAGATTGATAATTTTTTTCTAAGTGCTTGCTATAGGAGTTTATACAATAAGGTTTAGGCATTCAAAGCCATTTAGGCTTGAAGAGAGATAAAGAGCTCAATAAATCTCAAGGAAATATTACAATGATTACTCTTGAGATATATCCAAGGTGAGAGGTTGGATATAATTATCAATAAACAAGGTGAAACATACTTGGGTGAGGAAATAAATGGAGCAATGTGAAATAGAATTGATATAAAGGGTGAAGGAAGTGATAAATAGATTTCTTAAAAGCAATAAATAGATGAAATAAAAGAAAGGGAAAGGAGAAGAAATCAATAAAAAGAATATTTCCAAAAGGAAATAGATGAATTAAATCAACAACTAACACTCATGAGATTCATGGTAAAGAGTATGAATAACCCATGGTGTGGATGGGGAATGCAAAAAATAGTGAGATGGCCAATTAGATTAATAGTAGAGAGAAGACAAAGACGAAGGATGAATATTTCCTCAAAGAGAGTTAAATTTGCAGAACAAGTAGATTAAGAGAAATTTTCAATTTGAAAATGAAAGGGATGATGAGATATAAATATTCATTTACCACCCTAAAGATGGAGAGATATTAGGAAATTATGATATGGAGGTGGAACAACCTTAAGTAGTCACTCATGAAGCTATGTGGGCTCAAATTTTTGTATCTAATATTTATTTTGATGTTTTGTTTATAGATAAATAAGTTGCTCATGGAGATAAGTATTTGAGTCAAGGAATATACTCATGATCAATGAAAGTGAGGAACGTCATGGAGTAGTAATTAATTCAATTCAAAATGAAGAGGCTAAATGTGAAGAGTATAAAGAAGATCGGTTTTACCTAGATGACAAGGAGTTGATGGAACAAGAAGCAATCATCATTGTAGAGGATAGGAAATATGAAGACAATGAAAATGAGGTACGTATATTTGTTATGAGATATGAGCAAAATTGAGATGAAAGGAAAATAAAATAGACAAGAATAAAGGTATGATGAAAATAAATAAGAATTTATATTAAATGAAGAAATCAATAAGGTAGAATGTAAAATGTTTTAGTTGAATAATAATGATATAGTTGATTTTGAGGAGATTATGTCAATTTCTAAAGAACAAAATCTATTAAAGGATATATGGAACTTGGAAAAAAAAATTGAATGTGATGAATTGTCTCTAAGTGTGAAAAAAGATAGGTTATTTTTTTATGAAGTTTTGGAACTATTACATGTAGAGATGGAAGATTTAGATAATGCCCTAAATAATGAAGAAGAGGATAAGGTCTATCCTAAAATAGAAGCTAATGAAGTAGATAATTGGTATGAGATAATATATTATTAAGGAAGAGAAATTTTGATTGATTGAAGTAGATTACATACTTGAGAAGCAAATATGGATGTAAGGAGAAGTTGGATAGACTCAAAATTCTCAAATTTTTATCTGTAATATCTCATTAGACTATATATGTGTAGGTATAATAAATAAGGAGGTGAAGTGTATAGAGAAAATAGTTATATGAAGAGCTCGAGATACGAAGATAATAATTTATATCTTCATTATAGAGGGTAAATTCACAAATAAAAATATTGAATATAAAATAAAAGGAGAACAATGAGTAGCTTGGATGGAGAAGATAGGAAGAAGGCAATGTACAAATGTAGAGCTAAGGAACATGTCCATGTATACAATAAGATAATTAAAGAAGGTTGAGAAAAGGATGTTTGAAGTAATTAAGGTCATATTAAAAATCTCATGAGCAATATATCATTACAAAATTTAATTTGAGGAGTCTGATGTAGGAGCATGAGTTAACACTTGTAAATTTTGTACATAATGGTCAATGTGAGTCAATAAGGCATGTTATTAAAGCCTAGAATCCATGTCATACTTAAAAATTCATTGTAAAGGTCTTTAATATATCATTTATAATATTAATGAGTCTTATTTTTATTATTTAAGGGCTTCCAAGTCATCAAAAACTCATGGTACACTTTTAGCTACTTGTAAAGGTTTCCTTCCAAAACCTCATATTTAAATATTTGAATTGTATTTGAAGGCCTAAAATCCATTATGGATAATTATAAGGGTATGAAATATTAATAAATGGTCCTAAAGGATTATTAATATGTTATAAATTTCCTTTTAGACCTATGTAAATGTATTTTACCCTCATGAATATGTAAATCCACCTCATCATACATCTAGAAGTTACTTGTACATTAGACAAGATAAGAAGGGTATATAGTTTAGATATTCTTGGTCAAGATCATATCAGGGAGAAATGAAAAAACTAAATTAATATGTCATAAATGATCAAATAATGTAAAATTATATCCTTTAAAATGAGTTTTTCAATGTAAAAAGGAAGTGGGAAGGATAGATAAGAAGAGAAAGAAGAGGTCTAAAAACTAAAGGTTTGTAGAAGTGTAAGGTATGATTTTTAAGTTAGTTTTGTGAAAATTTGAAATAAAATACTTTTTTATGATAATATGTTATTCTACTCTTAAAGGGTTTACAGTGGTATTCATGATCTCTTATGTACATAAGATAATTTTTTAAAATTGTGTATGAGAACATAAAAATCTGGGTCGTAACAGTCCTTGTAAGTGAGTTATTTCACATTATTTTTTGTTAATTAATGAAAATTAATGATTATAATAATATTTTATGTTATTAAATACTATAACACAATTGGAATGAGATTTTATAAGTCAATATACTGCATGAAAAATTACTTAGAATGTCTTGGGTTCATTAAGAAGTTGAGAAAATGACATAAATTTAAATTTATCCATTATAAATACCTAAAATTTTATATTTACATTCATTAATATGTTTTTAAATGTTTCATCATGTTTTAAGTCTCTTTTATTCCTACAATAAAATATATAAGCCACTGTGTTTTCAACACTGTGTATCCATATAGGAATTTAAGAAGTTATAATATTTATTTTCCCATTTTAGTATTCTAAATGCATAAATAAGTTATATGAGGGTATGAGGGATTATTTTAAGTATGTTTTAGGTGTATTTAAGTCTTTATTAATCCAAAAATGAATATAAGTGAAGTATTATATGTAACAAGATCTCTAAGAATGTGTGAGAGTCAGGGTTTAAGAGTGTAAAAGTGGATATAGACCCTAAACACATGATCCAAAGTGCCTAAGACTTAAGGAGGAATTAAATTATTTTTTTTGAAATTTTTTAAAGGATAGGAAAACATAAAATTGAATATATTTTCCATATATTTTATTATGGGCCTAGGTACAAGTCTTAGTGGAAAGCAAGGTTTTATTGACTATTATAAAGTTGATGAAATAGGGTCTTTAAGAGGAATTGTGAGCAAAGGGGAATCAATGATATGTGAATAATATATCATAGTAAGTAATAATTTCTTAAATTAGTATGTTATATCTAATAATAATCCTTGAAAGGACATGTGAACCATAGGCTTAATGATAAAATCCTAATAACATAGATTATACCTTAAGAAGAAGGTTGAGTTTAGAGATAGGTAAGTAAGATTGAATAAAGACCTGAAATTGGATTACACAAAAAGATAAGATTAGATCATTAAATAATCTTATTTGTCTATAAGATCAAGGATAAAACATAAAACAAGGCTAGTGACAAAAGACCCATCATTGTATGGGTAGACCTAGAATATAAAGTATAAGATATTTTGTGTTAGACCTAAACAAAATGAAACCTTTTAATGTTAATAATAAATATTGTCCATAGAAAAAGTTTAGAAAAGGTGAAAATAAATATAAGAGATCTCATAATATATTAAAAAAAAAAATTTAATGATGGTGTATAAGTATGAACCTAATTGATTTCAAGTTGTGGTAACTATATATAAGATTACCATCAAGATGAGTGATGAATTGGAAATGTTTTCCCAATCCTTGACCATGATAACCAATTTTTTGTAAATATTTCATTAAATTACTAAACTATTTGTAAGGATGAGTATCATATTTAAGAGGTAAGTTTGTATCCTTTTATTGATATGATTTGTCTTTTTGAACCCTATCTTTCTCTAAATTTTATATTTGCAACTATTTTGCTTTAAATTTTAATTTTTTCACCATATTTTTTATTTTGGAACTTTTGATTTAGGAGAATTTCTCATAATGTGAGTAGGTTTTTTTGGTAAATGTATTAATGATAGGATCACCACTATGTTTGTGACTTCATATTTGGTTCTTCAATGTAAAACAATGATTGGTATGATGCCCATGCATTCTATGATATGCATGGTAGTACTTGGATATGAATAGGACGTATAGGAGGTAAATTAATCACATTATTTCTAAGCATATCCCTGAGAGTCTCACTTGACCTCTAAGTTAGATTTTATTCACTTGTAGAATCATTGACATTAGGTGACTTTGATTTTTGCTTCCAATATGGATATGGATTCTTATTAGGCACATAATTAGTATGTGAATATGTAAAAACATGGTTCACACTAGCATAATGTGGATTCTATGTATATGAAATATGATTTTGAAATAAAATGATCTTTGAATTTAGAGTCTGATTTTGCTTTTGTAACTCATGCATTAACTTAGTCATAGTTTTGATTTGATCTCTTAGGGATTCACAAGCACAAAACCTAAGTATTTCAAGTTTAATATGAATAAAAACACCATATACCTTACCCCTTAAAAGAGTGATATCTTAGAACTGGTTAGACTAATGATAGCTATCATGATCTTTAGGGTTAATAGAAGTAGGCTCATTTTTATCCATTTTAAATGTCATGAAAATTGATATTAGAATAGGATAATCAAGAGAAATAAATGCCAAGGAGAAATCAATCATGATACAATAGGGATATATCAATTTTAGACTATTGGCTCATTTTTTTTGAAAACTTGAGATAGTTTTTTTGGAAAAATAGGGAAACAAAAGTATAGTGTACAACCTAAGGTCTACATTTACTAAAAATATTGAAATTCTAAATTTGAAAAATATGTATAATATTTTAAAAAATGAAAATAATATTTTTAATATATACATATGGCTATTAAAGACCTCTGAGGAATTTTAAATTTGATCTATTATGAAATCAAAAATATGCCAAATAATATGGAATACTTCATAGGAAAAACCCTAAAATATTCCACATTAAGAATCAATAAATATGATAAATTAAGAATATTTTTCAAAGATCTAAGAGATGTTTTTAATAAAATATATATATTTTTAGGAAACCTAGAAATTATTTTAAAAATAAGTACATCATTCACCTTGTATGTTAATATTTACTAAAATTAGTAAAGTGTAAAAATTGAAAAAAAACATTTTGGTGAAAAAAAGAGGTTTTCTAGAATAGTGACTTGAGTATAAAATACCTATGAAGAATTTTAAAATGTATTTTTTTGGAGGCCAAAATGTGTTGATCAAGGAATAATACACTTTTAAGCATATGCACATGAAGCCCCTGTGACCAAATGTAACCACCTAAAAGTGGTATTTGGATCTTAAGAGTGTTGCTTGAGTTAGCCTATTCCTAGCTTAGCCCTAGACCTATCCTATAGGATTTGACACACTTTTTCAATCATTGTGTATACTATTGCTAGTTAAAATAAGCCAAAACATAGTCCCAGGATGGCTTTATTATATCCCAACCTAGTTTTCCCAGTAGTCTACGAGGTGGACATTAGTCCCATATTTGGAACACTACAACCACATGGAAGTAGTGTCCCTAACTGGGTGCTAATATCCTTTGCATTAAATCTCCCAAATGGATACTTTTTCAAACATGTTCCCCTCCTAACATCAACCTAAGGGCATTTTATTATCTGTACAAGTTATAGATCTCTATATATTTAAGTTTATTTGACATTTATTTACTAGATGGAAAATAGATGCAAAAGATAATCAAACAAAATATAAGTTGAGAAAAATTTAGGTATTTGATCCCTATTCTATCCTACTTCTACATAATACCATCTACAACATCCATAAACCCATATTTAAAATATTTTAAAGATAAATAACATTCAAGAAATCCAAGTCCACTCTCATTATAGCATTCATTTGAACTTACATCAAACACTAGGTGGGAGAACTACATTGGGCTCGATCCATCTTTGGAGTATTGGTATGTAGGAAAATATCTTCACAATAGGGTGTTGAAGATGTCCAACTTATCCTACTAATGAACACAAAATTATTGATCATATCATAATTATAAGGAGGATTAGGGTTTGCATACTAAATCATATTTTCTAGGTATAACACAGAGCTCTAGATTTCATGCACATAAGAACATGACCTAAAAACATAGGTACAGGTGATCCTAAAAAATAGAAACAAAATTGAAAATGGGATACTAGAACCACTTTCATAATCCTATAGTAGTATGCCACTACTATCCAAGTGTGGTCCTACTATCTAATGAGCAAACAAATCCTAGAATCATGTTGATTACACTTAGAACTATCTAAAACCCAATTTTTAAAACCTAGATCATTTATGACAATCACTTTCCAAATAAGTCTCTATTTAAACTTATTTATTAATATTTTTATAAATTCAAAATAAATCAAAATCAATAACAAATTAGTGATTAATTATTGCATATTATTTGATTGATTTAGACATCTAAGCCCTTTAGTCCAAACATAGGATTTACATAATTAAACCCTAAAAGCTTAAATCATTTGGTGAACCCATCTTACTTTGAATATTGCTTCAAACCATATTTTACATTAATACATTTTTTTTCAATTAATTATGGATGCATACTTATGATTTTATGTTTTTTTAGACCTAGATATTTAAACCAATTTCATATTAGGGTTTCTATTTATTTTACATGTAATTTAAATTATTGTAAAAAAACCTAGATTAAAAAAATCCTAACCCTTGACACACTTAGGGTTTGTATACTTATCTATTTCTACTCAGATTTTATTTCAATATTTTATAATTCATATAATCATGATCATAATTTGATACCAAATGATGCAAATGAATACTCAAATAATTTGACACTTGTACCTTCTTTCAATACACCTCTTCAACAAAGATTCAATGGCTTACTATCTCATTCAATGACTTGATGGATCATTGATTATTTATAGGTTATTGTAATATTTATCATGATCATACTAATATTACTAGAATCCTCATTGAAATCACGAACCTCTCAAAGCATTAAATCACATCATACATAGCATGAATTACCTTCTTTTAATGGCATTTCCTTCTGTACAATCTTGTACAAACAATTTTGAGAAACATCTAGAAATTTTTGACACCCTATATCCTTTTTTACTTCCCTATGAATTTTTAAATCCAAAATATGATTGGAAGATCCTCTTTTAATCCTTTTTAGGTAATTTTTTAGGCCTAATTAGGCTTTCTTCACTCCAAACCACACATAGTCCTCTTCCACTATACGTATCCATATAGAATCAATACAAAACATCTATAATATCTTGGAACATATTCTCATATATCAAATTACAAAAATTGAATAATTTTCATCATTTGAATCTCCTTATAAATGAATTTTTTACTCAAAACCTTAGTTCATGGTTATGACTATCTAAAGTCACCTGAGAGAAAGGAAATTTGAGTTTTATTCTTCTAGGATAGTTTTAAAATATTGTGAAGTATTTTATTGGTCTATGGAACCCCTGTGCATGTTTTTAAACCATTATTATGTCCTCTTGAAGCCTCTAATAAACCAATCACTTAGGTTCTTGTGTTCATTATGTGTGTAGACATAGTCTATAGGGTCATAAAATAATAATCTTGAGGTCTTATATTCCAATAAAAATAATCCCATATCCATGCCTTTGTGTTATATTTATCTCAAGTTCTCAACTTAACTATGTGTGTGTAAACTCAGAATGTCATAGGGTTTAGCTTAGTAAGAAAAAACATACATTTTTAAATGAGTGTAAATTGTCAATGTAATTTTAATAACATTGAAACCATTTCATACCAAAAATCAAAGCATTGTTAAATCTTTCCATTTAATTTTATCTTATTATATAGAACACACAATGTCTTCTCGACACAAGAAACAAAATACATTGGTCTACAACATTAATGCTTCACAAAAAGGCATTGAAATCAAATAAGAAATTATTTATAACCTTATTATGACACTTATAAAACTTACCAAAGATAATATGAACCTTGGAAACTAGTCTTATGAATTTTTTATTCAATGAGCATTCATAACACAGTCATATTCCATTTGCTTATATAGGAAAATACATTTACAATTCTTATTTTCAAAATTTTGAGAGTCTCCATTTTATATTCCTTGGGTCTTTAATCCTATCCTCAAAAAATAAATCATTAAAACTATCCAAAAAACCAAAACCTTACTAGTTTTGTACTAACTGTAACTACTCTAACTAACTATTGACCTTCCAACGATCACTTACAATAAAGTTTACATCTTAAGACAAGTATCAAGATTTATTTTCCATAAATGTGTGACCTATTCCTATGTATAAAGAATCATGGTGTATTTATTAATATTACATAATAATTTGACACCTTAATGACTCCTATAATGTTCATAAAACTCATAAATCATGCTTGACAGTTTCAAAATTTTGAGTTGTAAAAATTGGTGGGAAAGTGCCAATTTGAACTTATAAACTACTATAACACTCCCAAACACTTGGAAAACATTCAAATGTGTATGTAAAGACTCCTAACACCCTTATACTCACTCTAAATATGATAATTAATCTCAAAACATTTGTTTAAAATAAAATATCCTAGACAACACAAGTGAAGTGGTGCTGCTCCTGCATCATATTATTGAGGTGCAAAAAATAAATTTCTCTAAAAGTTGTGCCAAACTATTTTACTTCCTCCTCATCATCTCTTTCTCATGTTCACTCCAAATGTGAAATCAAACATCTTCCTAGCTCCCAAGGTCTATGAGTGACACATATACCTCCTTATGTT
Source organism: Torreya grandis (assembly GCA_037957365.1). Taxonomy (NCBI): domain Eukaryota; kingdom Viridiplantae; phylum Streptophyta; class Pinopsida; order Cupressales; family Taxaceae; genus Torreya; species Torreya grandis. Next base: position 1,373,025 of record JARHVA010004708.1, read on the forward strand.
TTGATCAAAGCCACCTTACTTTCTCCTTTGAGGTTAACTTCCTACATATTGATCTCCAACTTGACCATCTTCTGCTTCTTGGTGTTCTCCTAAAAAAATCCTACACATGGAACACACAAGTTAATCAAAACAGCCTCATTATCTTATTTGAAAGCACACTTTTGTTCTTGCATGCTTATCTTGTTTATGTTTGGATTTGTTGTCTATTAGATTGTTGTTGACGGTTCCATCTTCTTGCCTATATTATTGTTAACTCAGTATTCTTCTCTTGATTCTATTTATTATTTACCTGATTAATTAATTCTCTTTCCATATCCAACTCTCTCAACATGTCCACCTTCTTATCAAAGTCTCATAGATATTTTTTACTTTGTATGAAGGACAAGTGATAGGACAAGTTTGCAAAAAACCCTTCAAAATATTAATTGGACATCAACTCACCCTGATGGGATGAGTATAATAGATATTTTTTGTTTGCATTCAACTTCCCAGAATGCTTCTCAACTACTATATCCTCTTCTTCCATTGCTTGGGCAGCTTGAACTACACTCTCTTCACTTTGGATCCTGATTTCAATTATCATACTTTTGTCTTCCTTGCTACAACCTACTTCTTTTGGCAAGTATTCCTTCTCTCCAAACATCATGATGATACCTAGTGTCTCTTTCCATAATTGACTATCTTTTAGTGGGTTTAGTGTGTGCTTTTAGCCATCCTTCTCAATGGTATAGTGTTGGCTCTCCCTTCATGAAAATATCTCTTATCATACTACCATGGTCTCTTGAGAATGATGTGGCACACATAAATGGTAATTAAATCACACAATATTATTTCCTTATATCCACCTATTTTGAAGTCTACATAGCATTGTTTATTCACTAAGATTTGATGACTATTTTGAATCCAAGAAACTTTGTGTAGAATTGGATGCTTGTTCCTTTCTAAGCCTAGTTTAGATGCCATCAAAAAATACATTATATTATCCTTACAACCATTTGTAACTATGAATTCTTATCACTTACCTTTTCTCTTGCACATGGTTTTGAACAACATCTTTCTTTGTGGTGGTTCTCTCTCATCATGGCTAGTCTTTAAGAGAACTATTCATTAGCAAGCTATCCCATATTTTAGGTTCTCATACATAGTTTTCCAATGCATCTACACCCTCCTCTTTTTGATGAATAACTTGTCTTCTACTCTCATCCCAAGAGATACTTGTTTGAATGTATTTAGGACACTCATATGACCTATGTCCTAGAAATTTGTTGCACTTAAAACACTTGCCTACAAACTAATTATTGCCTCTTCCTCTACCATATGACTTATAACATATATACCCATAACTACCTCTATTGGATTTACTTAAACCCTCTGAATTTCTACCAACTTCTTTGATTTGACCTTAACATTGACTTCTATTTCCTAGTTGTTATCTTCCTTCTTATTGGCCTCTAGCTTTGTAACTTCTACCACCTCTACCTATATTTATTTGAATTTTCCTTATATAAAAATTATCTTATGTCCTCAATGTATCTTGATATGCCTCCTTAATTATTCTTGGTGACAAAATACTATCTAATCCTAAATGACAAACTTTAAACCATTCATGTATCTAGAAATGTTCTATGCATCATCTTCAATGTGTCTTACTTGAATGGTTAACTTATATAATTCATATATGTACTCTTTCACTATCATATATTTTTGTCTTAAAATTTTCAGCCTCATAAACAATTGGGTCTGATAGTCCTTAATCATGAATTTTCTTTTCATCTTGGCCACCATTCTATCCCATGACCTTATCTTATCTTTTCCCCTTCTTCTCTCTTCCTATATACCATCCCACCACAAGGATCCATGAAAATTCAACCTTATTACTAAAAAATTTATCTTTTTTTTCTCATTCACCTTTTCATAATTGAATTAATTATCCATGGATGTGATCTAATCAACTAGTTCCTCCACATTAAGACTACCCTCATACATGGGAACCTCCATCTTTGGTTTTGATGTCACTCCAAAGACTGCTCTAATGAAAATCTCTTAAAAATTACCTTCATATCCTTCCTTTTATTATTTTAAAAATTAATATCATCATCTCCCTCACTAAAATCACCTCTATTCATCTCTCTTCTTTGAGCCAACTCAATGGCATGCAACCTTGCCTACAAATTTCTCATTTCCACTACCAATGCATCCATTTCTTGAAACCTCCTTTGGGTTATTATTTATCCTAATACTATACATTACATTTTTACTTATTATATTCCCAATATCTCTTAATATAGGATAAAAAATTATATAGAGGAATACTCAAATAATCTCACACTTGTACCTTGTTTCAATACACCTCTTTGACAAAGATTCAATGGATTAATATCTCATTCAATGACTTGATGGATAAATTATTGTTTATAGGTTATTTTTATATTTATAATTATCATAATAATATTTTTTTACTCCTCATTAAGATCATAAACCTCTCAAATCATCAACTCACATCATACACAACTTCACTTACCTTGGCAGAGTCTCTTATAGCCTTTTTAACGCCATTTCCTTCTGTACAGTCCTATACAAATGGATTTTGAGAAAAATATGATAAATTATGACACCCTAAATCATTTTTTACTTATATATTAATTTTTAACTCCAAAATATGATTGGAATACCCTCTTCTAGTCCTTTTAAGGTCATTGTTCAAGCCTAATTAGGCATTCTTCACTCCTAGCCACACATAGTCTTCTTCCACTATATGCAACCATAAAAAATCAAGTCAAAACATCTATAATATATTTTAAAATATTTTAATATATCAAATTAATAAAATTTAATATATTTTATTGGTGTAAACTCCATATAAATACATTTTTAACTCAAAACCTTAGTTTATGGTTATGACTGTCTATAATCACCTGAGAGCAATGAAATTTGAGTTTTGTTCTTCTAGGAAAATTTAAAACTATTGTGAAGGATTTTATTGGTATTTATAACCCAAATTAATGTTTTAAAACCATTATTATTTCATATTTAATCCTTTTATCAACCAATCACTTAGGTTATTGCGCTCACTATGTGTGTAGACACATTTTGCAGGGTCCTAAAATAATAATATTGAGGTCTTCTATTCACAAAATAATTTAAAATCACTATCAAAGTTTGATAGGATTTTTATGTTTACCATGTACTATTTCCAATAAAGATAATCCCATATCCATTCCTTTCTTTTTTATTTGTCTCAAGTTCTCAACTTAACTTTGTGTGTAAACACAAAATGTCATAGGGTTTAGCCTAGTAAGCAACAACATACATTATTGAATGAGTATAAATTGGAAATTTCATTTTAATAACATTAAAAAAATGTTATAACAACCATAAAATAATTTTTAAAACCTTCCATTCAATTTTATCTTAGTATATAGAACACACCCTGTATTCTCAACATGTGAAACATAATACATTGGTATGCAACATTAATGTTTAATAAAAGGCATTGAAATCAAATAAAAAATTCTTGAGAACCTTATTATGAAACTTATAAAACTTACCAAAGATAATATTAACATTGTAAACTAGTCTTATGAAGTGTTTCCTCAATGAACATGCATAACACATTCATATTCCATTTGTTTATACAGGAAAATAGAGTTACAGTTCTTTTCAAAATTTTGAGTCTTAGTTTTCTATTCCTTGGGTCTTGAACCCTATCATATATTAATACATCATGAAAAATAACTAGACAACCAAAAACTTACCAGTTTTGTACTAGCTTTAATTATCATAACTAACTCTTGACCTTCCAATGATCACTTGTATGAAAGTTTGCATCTTGACACAAGTATCAAGATTGATTTCACATACATGTGTGAGATAATCCCATGTATATAGACCCATGGTGTCTTTATTAATATTAATTAATCATTTTAAACATTAATTACTCTTTCAATGTTCACAAAATTCATAAATCATGTTTGACAAATTCAAAATTTTGAAATGTGAAAATTGGAGGGAAAGTACGAATTTAAAATTATAACCTACTCTATCATTCCAAAACAATTGTAAAAAACTAAAAGGTGTGTTTAAAGACTCATAAAACCCTTATAGTCACTCTAAACATTATAATTGACCTCAAATTTTTTTATCAAAGCAAAATAGCCTAGATAACACAAGTGAAGTGATGATACTCCTACATCACTATGCACAGGAAAAAATCTCCATCTCTTCCTCATATTCACAAGGGTGATATAAAATTTACCTCTAGATAGGTTTATTATATCATTCCTCCATGATATGAATTATCTTTAAAAATATCTCTAATTCCCCTACTTAGTTTATTCACACCTCTTCCTTATAGGGTGTGTGCTTACATGTTTAAACAAAAACAACTAGGGTTTGCACTTGTGAAATTCTATGTGAAAAAATTAACAATATGAGCAAGATAATTACAAGTTTACAAAATAAAAATTGACTACTACATGAAAATATTACAAAATTGAAAAAATATTTTACAAGATAAAGGCCTCTAGAGCACAACAGTGTAAATCATGTTTATACATCTTCAACTAGTAAATTTGTCACAAACAACATTACATATCATAACACAAAATCATAACAAAGTAAATATAAAACTAGTGATTCAAAAAGTATTCAAATTTAAAATAATATTTGAATTGAGATAATAATTGAAATGAGCTAAGTTGATAAACTTGCCTTATCTACACCCAATGAGGAGATCCAGATAATTTTTGTTCATATCATAGAATGCATGGGCACCATATTGATTCATTTTTAACATTGAAAATGAAAATACAATAGATAATGGATAAATATCACTCACATAGTACATTTCATCCAAACAACATACATTGGCACATGTACCAATTCAAAAATGGTCAAATTTAAATATAGTACAAAATGGTTACCAAAAAATAACTCAAACAAACCAAAGGTTTGAAAAGCACAATCATAACAAGAAAAAGTAAAATAATCATAGATAAATCAAGAAAATATAAATCTCCAAAATGAGGCTAAATGTTCAATATGGTATGATTTTGGTTAAAAGTATTTACAATAGTATGATTATCATGGTCAAGGTTTGGGCAAATAGGCCCAAGGCATCACTTGTCTAATTCTAATAGTTGGTAATATTGTTCAACAAGGTTTGGGGTTTATTAAACATCCTAAGGCACATCAGTCACATATAAATTATATCAAGGTAAAACATTCAGATACACAAGACATGTTACAGAAAGAGAAAGATCTTAAGTTATAAATTCAAAATCATGCTCATCCAACAAGCATTCTCAAATAAGGTTTTCTAGAAAAAGAGCCTCCATAACACCATATGTATATAGTAAACATATTTTCAAAGGGAAAAATCACAATATATATTTTGAAACACAATTTAGAAAGGCAAACTCCACAACATGAGGCAATTTCATCTAACACTTTGGGTTATTATGATTCTGATGATGAATAATAGTCAAATTCATACTGCAATAACATTCAACTAAAACATAGCAATCACACTACATGAGAGATTATCATTCTTATTTTTGACATAGGCTACAATGATAGTGAGTCTCCCATGAGACTCATTTCTTAAGATGATTCCTACTCTTGTACATATTTCTTTATCTCTCTTACTCCTTGTACATAGTTTATTTTCATTTACTTGTACATAGCTTATAGTCAAAAAAACATAAAAATAATATAACATGTAATAATAAAAAAGCATTCAAATATTTGCAAAACATAAAATTTATAGATTGTATGCATTTCTATGTTAAATTTCTATTACTTGCTAGATATTACATATTGCTAGATATCCTAGTATAGTTAGGTTTATATATATATATATATATATATATATATATATATATATATATATATATATATATGTTTCACTTGTTATTATTGAGTGCTTGGAGATTACATATAGGACCTCGATCCACTACATTGATCTAGCTAGCTATCATCTACCCAAAAGGGGCATATACACCGATCTAGGTTTATACATTTGATACACCAACCAACTTATGGGCATCTCATACACCATTTTTAATACCAGGTTCTATATTTTCATATTATAGATTCTAATTTATGAATTGATATATATTTATATTGATCATTATTACTCATTACTTATATTTTTCCAACTATCACTACTTAGAATCAGTATATATGCATCCTATCATCTACATATATTTTTACTACATAGTTATACATACTTTAATTTATAATTTTCCTAGATTAGACTTGATTGTGTTTCCTAAACTTTCTCCATCTTCAAGGGGATTTAAATATGCTATTGTTATTTGGATCTATGCCACTTCTATATTTTTATGCCTTGTACATGTGCTTATTTCCCTTGTGTGTGATTTTTTTTCTTTTATATGCAAACATTTGAAGATGTCCTTCTATGTAGCTCTAAGTCAAATTACTTGTTACTTGTGTATATGGACATTTGAATATGTCCTTGTGTGTATTCATTCTAAAATTTAGTGACATGTTCCCATATCCCTTATATTTTGGCCCCTTGGCCTACCTTTGTGTGTCACATATGATTGTATGTATAGCTCTTTATATGATTATATACCATGTAACTTGTATTTACTTATTATACAAACCAATTTTTGATGCCATGAGGGATATCGTGCATCTACCCTTCCTACTTGGGTGTCATGATGGACATTATACCCCATCACCCTAGGTAGTTAATTAGATTTGCTACTATACTCATTGATTACATATATCTTGACACCCTTGTGAAATGATAGATTAAAACATACATCTTACATTACCTATTTCTGCTCAAATTCATTTATATTTTGATGTTATGTTTGTACATTGTATTGGAATAACATGCACATGCTCTGGCTAATACATTTCATAGACCTATTTAATTTGAGGGTAGTTTTTACATAGGTTTCAAACTTACATTCAAAATATGAGGCATTCATAGGGGTTTATCACATATATTAGGCTCCTACTTTTCTATTCATAGATAAATTTTATCACATAGAGTTAGTTTTAGAAATCAAACATAGGATAGATAGAAAATAATGGAGGCTCAAAAAATAGTTTAGATCACCTAGATTTCAAACTTGGTAGACATTAGCACCCAAATTTGAACATTAGTATCACAAGGCACTAATGTAAACTATAGGGTGCTATTGTCTAGTAGCCCTAGCTTCAGGATAGTTTAGATTATCTAGACCAATACACTGGGTAAAATATATACTTACACATATACAATCATTAATTTGATAGTTATGTTCTAATTTTTCTCAAATACATTTATTAAATCTTAGATTCATATTAGTTGTTTAAGTTTTAGAGCATCATGCATGACATGATCACTTCCACATTTAGTTGAGTTACACAAATTTATTTATTACATACTTAATTCATAGTCAATATACTCAGATATCAAATTAGGGGCATGTGTGCATCACATAATTTCCATATAATCAAATACACATAGGTTGGATCAAATGGAATGGTAATCTCCATGTCATTTTATATGTATATACACTTGCTATCACATTTTAGGTTGTCATCAGATTCATGCCTTACTACATCTATAGTGGTTGGCATTCCTGAGTATCCTAGAGCTACCTAATATACTTGAGTGGTTGTGGAACCAACATACATAATTAAATTTACTCAGTTAGATAGTTTAATACTTTACATAGTTTAGTTATAGATGCGTATACTTCATATGAGTGGGTAATGATGGATTCATGGCCTACTTAAGTTATCGAGCCACCCACATAAGAGGGTTAGACACATTTATAGTCTTATCCAGGATATTCATATATCAAGATCCACCAAGTTAGGGTGGAAAATGATGGATTCAAAATAGGATTATGTTCTTAAGCCACCCATATGAGGATTGAGAAAACCATCAGCTTAATCCAAGCTATTAAATGATATGATCACTATATATACTCACATGAATTCTCACCAGGTTCATATATTGCTTCACGTACCCAATGAAGTGTATCCATTCCTTTCCTATCTCACCAGGTTCATATATTGCTTCATGTACCCAATGAGGTATAGGGCTATGCTAGGAATATTCTATCTCAAGTGACACTCTTAGCATCAAAATACCACTATTAGGTGATTACACTCCCCCCCTTTATTCTAAAATTTCATTACAACAAAATGATTAGTATAAAGGAAAACAAAACATATTGATTTTGATCATCTCTTAACTACGGACTAATTTTTACATATTTCATTGTAGGACATTACTTTGGATCATGTTTAACATACACAAACCCAAATTCACATAATTAGACACAACTACATAGGCTTCACTTCCAAGGTAAGTCCAAGTATGTTTTGTTTTCCTTTATACTAGTCATTTTGCTGTAATGAAATTTTAGCATAAAGGGGGGGGGGTGTGATCACCTAATAGTGGTATTTTGATGCTAAGAGTGTCACTTGAGATAGACTATTCCTAGCATAGCACTATACCTATCCTATAGACTTTGCCACACCTTTTCAGTCATTATGCAGACCAAAGACTATTATAGTTAGCCAAAACATAGTCTCAAGATGGATTTTTTAGATCCCAACCCAATTTTCCCAATAGTATACTAGGTGTACATTATCTTTATATTTGGGACACTACATCCACATAGCATTGATGTCCACAACCTTTCCCTAATTCTCTTGAATGGATACATTTTCAAACATGTTCCCCTCTTAAGGCTGGCCTAAGTACATTTTATTATCTTCTCAAGCTATAGATATATATAAATAAAAGTTGATTTGACCTTTATTCATTAGATGGAAAATAAATATAAAAGCTTAATTAAATAAAAGACAAGTTGAACAAAATTAATGTATTTGATCCCTATTCTACCCTAACTCTACATACTAACATTTAAAACAACCCTAATGTTATATTTAAAAGTTTAAACACATTCAAGGAATATAATTCCACTCTCATTCTAGCATTCACATGCACTAGCATCAAGCACCAGGTGGGAAAACTACATAAATCTTGATCCCTCTTCGAAGTATTGGTACGTAGATAATGCTCTTCATAGTGGGGTGTTGAGGATGTCCAACCTATCCTAATAATGAACACATAATTATTGATCATGTTGTAATTAGAAGGAGGATTAGGTTTTTCATAATAAATTAGGTTCTCTAGCCATAAAATAGAGCTCCAATTTTCATGTACATAGGAACATGACCTAAAAACACATGCATAGGTTCTCCAAGAAAATAGGAATGGTTCTGTAAAGGGGACACTAACACCACTTGAAGGACACTACAGTAGTATGGCATTACTATCTAGATGGGGTGCTACTATCCAATGGGAAAATAAATCCCATAATCCTATTCATGACATTCAAAACTATTTAAAACCCAATTTTTATAACCTAGATCATCCATGATAGTCACTTTCTAGATAAGTATCTATTTATTACTATTTTTAGAAAGTCAAAATAAATCAAAATCCATAACAAATTAGTGCTTAATTTTTTCATATTATTTTAAAAATTTAGACATCTCATCCCTTTAATCTAAACATAGGATTTACATAGTTAAAACTTATTAGGTTAAATCATTGGAGGAGGGTAAAACCCTAGAGTAAAGTTTTAGATCTAAAAATCCATCACCACAAAAAAACATTAGTGGAAATTTTTCATTAATTTATGAATATTATGGTTTTAGAAAATGGCATTTGGTGTTCTTATGGGGTATTGAACCATGTGGAATCACCTAAATTTTTATAATGTAAGTTAATTTTTAGGGTCAGCGCACCAACTATTTGAAATAAATTGCATTCATATAAATATATTTCACTGGTACCTCAAAATGTAATCTAGGTACATTCACCTTACATGTTATTCTAGCACCTATATTTGGTGTCAACCATCTACATCTCATGTCGATCATCTTTATTTGGTGTCAATCATTTGTATTTAGTGTCAGTTGTCTATATTTTGGTGTCAATCATTCACATTTGATATCAATCATCTACATTTATTGTCCATCATCTACATTTTTCTATCAAACAGCCAAATTTGTTATTAGTTATCTACATTTGTTATCAATTATCTACATTTATTTTCAATTGTATACTTTTATTGTCAATTGTCTACATCACTATCAATCATCTAAATTTATTATTAGTCATCTACAATTGATATCAATCATCTAATTTTTTTGTCAATCATCTACATCGTAGTCAAGAATTTGATTTTTCTATCAAGAAGTTACGTGGTTCCAAGTAATTTTTAGTTGTGCTTCTAAATCATCAGTATAATTTAAGAAATCATTGTGTTCATTGAAGATCTTAATAGATAGGTTGTGGGGTAAAGAAAAAAATAAAAATTACCCTAAATCTAAATATTATTGAATATTTAGATTCCTCTCAAAAATTTATTCAATTTAAAGACAAATCTTTGCAATATGAGTTTGTATACAAAATTTATGGCTTCAAGAAGCTAGTGAGTTGAAATTATAAATGTATACACACCATCTACATGTATAATTTCAACTCTCCAGCTTCATGAGGCCTTAAGTTTTACATACAAACTCGGACTATGATGATTTTTTAAATTTCATAACTTTTAAAGAGGAGTACAAATATTCAATAATAATTTTGTTTAGGGTAGTATTTTATGTAAAAAACCTCCATTCTCCCTATTCCATCACTTGATTCAGTTGTGCAGTTAATCACCTTTCAAATTGAATCACCATAATTTTGAAATAAATTCACCTAAAAATCCCCAAGTTTTTTTTATTGGCCACTAAAATTTTCCTTGTCTATCACAATAATATGAAACCCTAGGAGGCTTGGAATCCCTAAATCAAATTTATTTACATTCACATGAATCAGGTTTACCAAATATGTAGTTGGATTTAGACTTAGATGTTATTAAAGGGATATATAGAAATGATAATGCATAGGGGTGATAATTATATATATATGGACAATTAGGTGCTAAACTCAGATTAAACATACACTAAATTTTTTATGTTGAGAATAGGATAAATATATAAATTACCACTAAAATATGTATATAAATGACAAGGAAGTAATATACTTGTCTATTTATGATGGTAACATAGTGTTGGATCTAGAATAGGTAAGAAGTAAGCTAGATGACAATTTTAGAGTAGTCATCAAATTCTAAATCTAAAAACTTTAAGATCGCTAGACATTAATCTCAACCTGGGATAATTATTTTGATGTTATTATCTGTGTTCAATGTAAGTGGCATATACATAATAATTGTTTTAAAATTATTAAACCACAGTAGGATGCTTTTGGGTTTATCATTAAATTTTCTCTAATGCATTTATATTTGGGTCATGGAATTTTGCTCCTCATGAAACTATAAATCCCTAGTTTTTAATCTTCATATTGACCTTGGGGAAAACTAGGTTAATGGGCACATAGTGTCGAGCTACCTCAAATACCCCACTATTAGTGTAATTTTATTACATATGCAATACTTTAAATAGGACATCATACTAATGTATTTCTCTCCTACATGTTATCTTGTGTGTGAAACATGCAATATGTGGAAAGCAAGTACAACATTTACCTAGCTAATAAATTGGTAAATTGGGATCTTAAGCTACTCCTTCATTGCTTTAGACCTGTGTATGTATAGTCATTATGACTTATATGATAGGATAAAATAGGAAATCTTTTCTCAATTTAAATATATTTGAATGCTCTTTGGTATGAATACAAGGTATTTTCTTGTGTATGCTAGGTGAGGAATGAATGAGGGTTGATATTGTATTTATATCAATCCCTTTTGAGTAATGAATCACACTAAATCACTTATTCTAACCATTAGGATACGTTTCATTTGAAAATTGGATGAATTTATGGCATTGGACACTTACACCAAGTTAGGATGCTAGCATCGAAGCTAGTATCTATCCCAAATGTTAGTCTTTAAAGAGTAAGAAAATAATTAGAGGATTAAAAATTTTAGAGGTGGAAGATAAGTGCATTCTAATTATTTTGGAAAAGATAAAAGTCTTGGGTCATCAACATAAGACTATTTAGAGTAAGAGATACACCAAGGAGCACAAGATAGAGTAGATGTGAGACTTACAAAAGTGGGAAAGGTCCAAAACTGACAGGAATGACCAAGGTTTGAGTTTTCCAAGTTTAAAAAACTAAGGTGCTATATAATCCATAAATATCATCTATGCATACCATACATGAAAGGTATAAAAATATGTTGATGGACAATTAGTAAATATACCTCAATTTGAGCTTAAAGGTGTTAAGACATTCATTTAGTGTTTAAATTTTTTTTTAATAAAAAGTATCAATCATTAAGTCTAATGATAAATTAAATAATAATTAAATATTCAATTGAATTTTGTTTAGATCATATATAAGATTTATTACTTTTGAAACATCCAAGGAAGAAACAAAATTTATTTACTTATAATTATTCATGGGTACCTATATTCAAAGCTTTTAGTTCATTGACAAATCCAAGCATCTAGTTTTTTGGGCTTCATTTTTAGAATAAAGTATTTATTTTGATTACAAAACCCAATCCATTATTCCCTTGAATAAGTAAAAATAATCCTAAAGATTGACTTCTTGGGTTGAATACATACTTTTACCAAAAAATCATAAAACAACACTACTTGAATGTGGGATCCATATGTCCTCATATTGAATCAATAATTTACTATTATTTTAAAAAAAAAGGATATGGGAAGTGTAGAAAAAGATGTTTATGGTATATCAAGAAACAAAACTTCATTTTATACATAGAGTTATAAACCATATCAGTTAAATATGTTAGGCATGTGCATAAAGTAAGGGATTCAGATGTAATGGGTCAATAGAATAACTAAAATTAAACCTTGATTTGAGCATACAAGTGTGATTTTATTCCCTTAGTGTTCAAATAAAAAATTTAAAAAAAGTATTAATCATTTATTCTAATGATAAATATAACCATAATTAAATATTCAAACTATCATATTTCTCTATTCATTACCATGAGTTGAGAAATGGAAAGAAGTTATGTTAGCACTAAAAAACTTAAAGAAAAAAAAAAAAAGGTATTTAATACCATAATATATGGCTCATATTCTCATTCTTGGACAATTATATGTCTAACAATATTAATAAAACATCTAAGTTAATCACAGTGAATCAAATATGATTAACAATAGGGAGTAACCTAGAACCCAGCCTTTCCCTATATCTAATAGAACAAGGTAGCTTCATTAAAAAAAATAAGGTCTCAAAGAAGATTCTTCAGATACAATGGAGAAGATCATATTTAGAACTTAAACCACATGCATAATAATCACATGAAAAATAATGATAGTCAAATTGGAATACAATAATCATAATATGTATACCATCTTGTGCTCCTTAAAATATAGAAATAATTTATGGATCCAAACCTTCTTGTGTTCTCTATAATTTAGAGCATAGCCAACCCTATTTTTTGAAGGGAACCCAACCCTTTATTATAGAGGGAACCCAATATGAAAATGGTTAGTTTAATGGTTTTAAACTCTATGGGTTGATCTAAGTTTTAGAGGGAACCCATACCTATGTTATGGAGGTAATACAATATAAATCTAGGTATTTTTATGGTTTTGAACCATGTGGGGTGCCTTACAATAGGGAGGCCATTGAATAGAGATTTTTGGATAGTAGTAGTGAAGGAAAATGTATGCCTAAACCCATGGAACTTGTTCATATATAGTTACTCTTCCTCTAGAATACTATAATTTATTTATAGCACAAATCAAGGTATCAAGAGATAGAGAATGAAGAGGTCATAATCTCTTTTGCACTGTCATGTGTCATTACCCGTCCTTCTAATTATCACCAATTTTGCCATTAAGGTTGTTTTCATATATTATGGCTTCCCTAATCACTCTAGATTGAGGATGGAATACAATTTTCCATTTCATTTCAACCTCAAAAATATTCTTTTCATCTTCCCTCATCATTTCCTTGTCTACAAAAAAATACACATAAGCCCCCTGCACACATACCAATATATTTCATACAACTGAGTAAAAATATTTTGAAGGTATACATGGAAGTAAATATAAGTAATTTTTATTCAATAGATAATTTAAAATGGTTGGAATTATACCATAATAAGGTTGACTATGGTAGCATCCCCTAAAACATCCACTAGATGATCAATTTCAGATGCAAACTATGAAATAGTTTTCAATCCTCCCTTATCTAGTCTCAAAAAAATTTCAACATTTCTACCAACGTAAGTAATATCTTAAACATTTCTATCATCGATTATCCCATGTCTTATGCTCATTAAAGATCATCAACATAACATTTTTCTGTAGATGAAGTGGAACTTGGGGGTTGTATTACAATAGCAAATTTCCCACCCTATAATGATATAAACTAGCACATCATACCAACATGAAATTTTTGTGAGATTATATACAAGGTAATTGATTTTAATAAATCTAAATTGTTCAATGTAGACATGTTACACCATGCTATGATAATTTTTCAAAATATTTAAAAAAGAAAACTATTTTCCATACATTAAACTATATTCCCAAAGTAAGACACATAGTACCATGCTATATCCATACACCATCAGAAGTTTTTCATGTGGTCTTGAGATTGAGGCTAAAATGGCACTTAGAGAATGTGTAAAAGGTGTAAATGATAGTTAGGTGGGTTTTTTACTAATCTAGAGTTAGGAAGTCATGATTAATACATAATAATAAAAATACTTATATGTTAAATGTGATGGAGGTCTCCAAGTCATATAAACATTAAACATATAAGAATTTATATTATATGTTTGGAGCATAATGAATGAGAAGGAGGTGTGAATCAGTCTTCAAAAAAATTCAATCAATTACCCTTAAACATTCATGAATCACTCAAAGTAACTTAGCAATCTAACAATACATTAATAACCAATCACATGAGCATGAAACATGATAACACATCACATATGCGGTAGACCCTAATAGATATTAAAACCCACTAAAACAAAGCTTGGAAAAAAATTACTATAATATAATGTATAAAATTTAGTTTAAAACCAACCCAACATGGAGCACCAACCCTAAATTTATAAATCACCCACTTGACTTTAGAAAGTACCTACTTACTAAGAGGATACAACCTCCTATGAATAAGAACCAGCATAGTCAAGGGACACTTCTAAAAGCACCAACCTACATGGCAGATCAAAATACTTCTTGACCAAGAACCAAATCATCCAAGACCAATTATGCAAGCACCAACCTACAAAAAAGCATCAACTCCCTCTTTGACCAAGCATCAACGTAGTTAATCACACTTGTATCCACTTAGCTCTTTATTTTCTCTATCTGAACTCTAGACAAAGTCATACATTAGGAACACATATTTTATGAAACTTTGATAGCTTCTCAATATACAATCAACATATGATGATCACTCCTACAAATCTAATCCACATGATCTCTCTTAAAACTACCTCTAGGCTTCTTCACTCAACTATCCCTTTTCAAGACTGAATATATCACATGATCTTGATATTAAACTAAAGAACATGTATATGATCTTAATTAAATCCTTATTTTCTCTCTCTTAAGGGTTTAAAACATGTTGACTAACCTTGTTAGGTTCATTTATTTATCAATTCATTCAATTTATCTCTACTTATATAAATAAGCCTAAAATGCCTTGATTATATACAAGATTCTTACTTGCACACCTCTTGGTTATCCATAAACACTCAAAAAAAGATCTGATTACACAATAGGTCTTAAAAAATGCTAAAAATATGAATCAATCATAATTAGTTGGCCAAAAAACCTCATAAGCTTTATTCCTTCTTTAGGTCTCATGAAGACCTAATTACATTAGGCCTTCTTATCAACATGTTGTCGTTTGATCCCTTAGAAAAAACATAACATCTACACACATGGAAAAAACCTTTCAAAAAAAATCTAAATAAACCTTATCAAACATCCTATAATCTCCATAACACCTTTTACGTCCAACTCCTTCATTAAACCCCTCAATAGTACTCAATCTTATTAGGCTTGTGTATACCAAAAAGTCTGCCTTTCAATTCTAAATCTCAAACACAATTAATCATGATAAAAAAATACATAGACATAATATATATAACCTTAGGGTCATTACCAAAATCATTATATACTTTCACTCATATCTTAAGGATTCAAGATCAACTCATCAAAATACTCACTTAGAACTGTCATAATAATCAAAACATAGTCATCAAACATTTGACCTACAATGCCTATATGAACCCTTTAAAATAATCTTGATGAATCAAAAATATTATCTAAAATATTAAAAATATACTAAAACACCAAATTCATGTGGTTTAATAGTAAAATATTGGTCTTTCAAACCAATCTCATGACCTTATATCTCATAAACCAAATTAAACCATACAAGCCATTTTGGATTAAACATTTTCATCCCTTTTTCTAACTTCCAAATATTATTATAAGAATTAAAATGAAATACAAGTAATAAAAAACATCTCCATACCCTTGGATTCATCATTATACCATGGAAACACACTCAAATCATCTTCTCATTGTTGGTTGAGTTTTTCACTATTTGCTTCATTAGTCCTATCAACGATTGGCCTACTTGGATCACCATGTTTGAACAAATAAATCATATAACCTATGAAAAAACCATCATGTACATGAAATATGGATATCTAACTTATTCCTCCATTAATTTACCTACTTTTACTAAGTCAATTGTTGACTGTTATAATAAATTACTCATAAATAACCCCTTTTATGTAGAGTCTTCTCACTTACCTGACAACTCAATACCACTTGGAGGTGATTGAGAGAGTCCAATATAATATATAATAGGTTTCCTAATAATTTCAATCCATTCTGATCTAATTTGAGCAATATCTATCACATCAGATCCTTATTAGGGTTTTAGGGATGTTTAACATAAGTTTTGGTGTTTATAATTGTTCATAAAGGAATGCCCCTCAAATCCAAAACCAATCCATGTAGATATTAGATAAGACCCTTTCAAATCTCTCCTTAATATCTCAAGTTCCCATTCAAAGGTTACATATTCCAATGAACACCTAAAATTCATTCTCATGTGTCCATACCTTCCATTTTGTACACTCGAGAGACCTCAAAACTAGTTTCCATGCCTCTTCCTACAAAACATAACCTCATAATTCATGATAAGTCCTAAAAAAAATTTAATTACCTTTATCCATGCTCTCCTTCAAACATCCACCTTTAAATCTAATCCTCAGGCATCATTATGCTAGGTAGAGCTAAAGAATGGTCTAGGTGTAGACCAAGACTAAAGGAACTACCTTTAAAGACTCACTTTGGAACACTTTTGAGTGCATCCACACATTATTATCATGATCACATAACCTTAATAACATTTAACATGCCCAATTTCACTTACCTCATCATGCCATGACTAGGCTCAAGCTTCTAATTATGTTGACACCTTGACTTGTTCCTTCCATGTCATGACCTCAATAAAACATCAAAAAAGAATACATAATAAATAACAACATACTCAAATCTTTGAACCATCCTCTTTTTGATGAAAACACTCTCTTAATAAACTTAATTATAATGCTCTCTTAATGCTCATTATCACATCACATATCTTTGTTCATTCATTTCACTATGCTTCCTTCACATGGCTCACCCTAAAACTCTTCATTTCATGACTATACCACACTATGCACATACATTCCTCTACACATACCTCTTCATATCATGACATCAATGACTTGTATAAAAATTTTCATACACTATTATTCCTTTTTAGACATTATTTATCTTCAAAACACTCTTCCATGACTTGTACCTTCCATGCTCACAACATTCATGACAAATCTCATCCATGCAACACTGTATTTTTCATGGGTGACCTTACTCATGACAAATATTATGACCACACTCTTCTCTTCATATGATGACACTCTTATCTCTCATGGAAACAATCTTTTCTCTCATGCACCAAATCTTTCATGTACCTTGTCATATCACATAAGACCATCTATCTTTAGTCACCTTTGACATCAACCTTCACAAGATGCTTCTTGATATCACACACAATCAATCTTGACATGATAAACCTTTGACACCAATCTTGAAATCAACCTTAACATCAATGATAATACAATCTTGACTTGATACATCTTTCTCATTAATCTTGACATCAAGCTTGACATAATTAACCTTTATGCACCCTTTTGACATCAATGACAACAACATGCCAACAAAATCCCCCTTTGCCATTGAAAGAAAACACATTGATGAAAAATACACTAAAATATGAAATCACTTAAAAAATGTACTTTCCCACTTACTCATTGTCCCCATTTTGACATTAATGATAAAGGGTCTTCCAAAAACTACAATATGATCTTTGGACCTAAAATTAAATAAACAACACAATGAAATGATGAAAAAAACTCACCTTATGCTCATACCAATTATTATATACAACTTTTGGAATACTTGAATTGTACCTCAAGAAACCATGCTTATTATGACTTTTATATCATTGTCTTGACACTTCAAAACATACATGTATAAGGCTCTCCCTAAATCCATACTCTCCTCTTGAGTCACAAGATGGAAACCATTCTCAGATACATATCTAAACATGATAATTCTCCCCATTCTAAAATTTCTCCCATAACTTAGCTCTTTTATCAAACTAGTTGTAGTCATATAAAATGCAAAATTTGGTTACTTGAGCATGGCTAAAGACACCTAATCCATAGGTCCTCCTACTTGCTTGTACAACCCTTTTAAGCTTTTCCTTCACTGATTCCCAGTTATCCATAGCCTTCCATACTTAACCCTTATAGACCCAAGCAACTCTTTTAGGTCCAAATCCATTCCCCCCATGTCTCATTCCCTCTGGATAATAGTGCCCAACTTCGATAAGAGTGTTGAAACTCAAGGTGTCCTATTTCTAATGTTGTTGTCCAAGTGTACTTTTGGTCCTAATGATCTATTTTCATGATTCCTTATCTTAATTTATGTTGTCCTAACACAAATTTATTTAACCCATTATCATTAATTTCCATATAAAAGGCCATTCAAAGTCTATTTAGAAGGGTTGGCACTTTTCCCTATTCTCTATATACAGCTTTCCAATATTATTCCAAGCTTATTCAAACCCTTGCACCAGCCCTATCCATCTAAAATACACTCAATTTTTCATCTAGTTGCATTTCATACATAATTTCACCAAGCACTTCAATGGGAGAACTAAATTAGATTGATCCCTACTCAGAGTATTGGTATGCAGGAAACGTGCCCACACATGGGGTGTGAAGTGCATCCAGTGTATCCTTTACACACTAAAACCTTCTCTTTCTTTCCTAAATTATCATTCAAGTTCAAACACAAAGAGATCCTATGGATTTGAAGATTAAAATAGACACATGCAAGATTCACAAACTTTTGGATATTTCACTGACAGGGTAACATAGACTTGCTAAATAAAACCTATAAAACTTAGATCACCTGGACATTAGTGCTAAAAAGGATTACAGCACCAAACAACAAGGTTTCCCAATTTTGATGCTCCTGTCCAGTCCAAAAATGAACTCTAGGATCCTATTTGTGATAGTTTCCCAAGCCTACATAGAAATTTTTAGACCTTACAACATTTGTTTTAGTCAATTTTTAGCTAAGTTTGATTTTATCTCTATTATTACTATTTTTAGAAAAGGTAAAAATATAATCTATTTATACAAATTAGTAGATTAATTATTGCACATTATCTACTCATTTACCCTACTTAGACCCATTTATTTAATTTAGAATAAAACTCCATTATTCTAAAAAATAATAAAACATTCAGTGAACCCTACTTACTTCAAACTTTTGTACAAAAACCCTAAAAATCTTAGGGTAAATTATTTTTTATTTTTTGCCATAATTTCTTGATTTTTTCTATATTTAAAAATCATAAATTCCTCTCAAATTTAAAAAAAATTGTAGTAAACTTTTAAAATATTTATTTCATACCTAGTTGCATCAACTAGGTCCCAGTAATTTTTCCTTTAACATTCCAATTATTTTATAAAATTTTAGTTGAATATTAAAATCAAAAAATCATTTCAAATTTAAAAAATTCATAGTAATTTCAAAAATATTTATTTCAAACCTTAATTTCATCAACTAGGTCCTAGTAATTTTCCTATAATATTTCAATTATTTTTTGAAATTTTAGTTGATTATTAAAAAAAAAAAATCATTCAAATTTTAAAAAATTCATAGTAATTTAAATTATTTTTCCAAACCTTGTTTACATCAACTAGGTCTTAGTAATTTTCCTATAATTCTCCAATCATTTTCTAAATTTTTGATTGCATATATAAATCAGAAAATCACTTTAAATTTCAAAAAATTCATAGTATTTTGCACAAATATTTTTGAAAAATCCATTATTGCTTTGCTTCTTAAGGTGTTACCTTACATCCATACTCAAATTACAAAAATGTTGCTCATTTGTTTATAAAATTTTCTTACATTTCTTGCAAATAATAAGTAAACCTCAATGGGCCCTATCATGTACATGAATGATGAAGTCTATAGATGTTAGTACAAAGTTTCATTCTTTACATCTCATGCTTATTTTTCATTATATGGTATGATGTTAACCAATTTATTCTTAAACATGTTAATATAGCTCTTGCATCATCTCCCTTGGAGCACCTACCACATACTGAATCATGTTACATTGTCCATTTCACTCTTCCCCAAGTCACTACTCATCATCAGAGAGCCTAGTTGATACCTTTTGTCCCTCCACCTCCTCGACCCATCAATTATCTTCTCTCTCCTCTCATAGTTAGTACTACTCCTATATGGATAATATATTATGTGGTTATAGCTATTAGTTGACATATTGTTATACCTCCTCCACCTACACAGGAGCCCCATCACCCTATTATTCCTACCTATCCTAGGCCCAACACTCCAACACAAGAATATTTGAACAAGGCATATGACATTGTTAATTAGTTGAGAAACACTCTAGCTAATATTTCCAAGTTATAACTACTTTATAAAGCTAATGTATTCAAGGAAATTCTTTATTAGTCACTCATTTAGACTTTTATGCCTATTGATTTAGAACCTTCTTATTTTGCATTAGTGATCAACACTTTAAAAACTATAGAATATGTAATTTATTTTGATAGTGAGGGCATGCCTTCTTAGATAGTTATTGATCAAAATTTTCCACTATTCATACAAGTTCAAGTCAAAACCAGTGTAGTCAAGAGAGTTCTTATTGATAGTGGTTCTTGATTGAATATATGTAATATCACATTCTTACAGGAGATGGGCATCGATTTGGCATCCATGAAAAAATTATATAATAACATTCAAGGGTTTGATGATATACCACAACAAAAATTGGGAACTATTACTTTAGATATCATGGTGGGACCAAAAACCCTCTCTACACAATTTTAGGTCATGTCAAGTCCTCTAAACTATAATATTTTACTCAGATGACACTGAATACATACTATGGGGGCAATTCCTTTACTCTCCATCGATATATTAAATTTATCCATGAGGGGTATCTATACACATATCCAAAATACAACTAGCATTTTGTATATTGTCAAAATACAAAGTCATCTTTGACTATTTCACCAAATGGGACACCATATCTCATAGTAAAACCACCACCTCATAGCATTTATCTTGATTAGATACATACATATGAGGTTGGAGAGACTATCACTTCTCACACTCATCCACTTATAGTCACACCTTCAACTCTAGATATTCTTCTAGTCATAGTAGCTTCAGCCATTCTAGCTACTCTATCAGTCACAATTTTGACACCTATTACACATCCACCATCACCAACAGTATTACCAATAGTTCTAGTTAATTCCATAGTTACTCCACTACTTATAAATACGTTTGTAATAGTACCATATTATAATCCTATAGATGATGTGACTCTTATATCATAGTTACCCCTTGTGGTAAATTATAAGTTAACATATGTACATGATGTTGATACAAATTCACAAGTTTTTCTAGATGATGATACGACACCCACACTCATAAATTACTATTTATGTGGATTGAGCTTTACACTTGTTGGCCTAGGAGAGTATCTAGATGACTCTAGAGCTCTCATACCACATCTTATATAACTTTTATCATCTCACATTACACTCTCAGGATATACTCCACACTCAACCACAATCAGATCACTTGGCACATATAGTTCACAAAGTTACCTCTATGGATATAAAGCTAGTTATTTATATTTAGGTAGGTAGCACACAACTTTAGCCATAGTTTATGTTATAGATATTAATTAATTATGGATTGATCACATTACCTATAGTATGACATAGATCTATCATTAGATTGTCACATCAAGATGGTCACCCATTTTACACTTTTTAGAGGATTACAAGCCATGATACAAACTCATGTATAACTTTACATTAAAAATTGGATAAACTATAGGATCAAGGCATTATTTAGATTATAGCACCACCAAGCACACTAGCTCCACCACTTTCACTAAAGTCATCTACTAGTAAAACTAAGCATCCCAGAGTAGAGTCAACATCTCCACCACTAGAGCAATCTTTAGTTTGCCTTCAGCATGATGACACCATAAACACAACATCTACAATATATGATGATATTTATGATGATGATCTCAAGGAATTTGATGATGACCATGACCCTTTCCTCCATTTCCATCCCTAATAGGCTCCATCCTTGGATCCCTTCCCCCTTCAACTTAGTCTTTTATATAATCATGTAGATATTGCTTTAGTTACATGCTTATACATAGTTTATTTTTAGCATTGCTTACACATTATCTCTTTTGCTTGATTTTACATTGTTCAAAATTTCAAAAATACAAAAATAGTATAAAATTTAAAAATTCCAAAGACATTCAAATATATCAAAACACCAAAAACTTTTAGATTGTAAGCATCATCCATGTTTTACATTTCTACTACTATGTTAGACTTACATTTGTTGTTTTGTGCTATTCTTTGTCAATTATCTACATTTTAAAGCTTCACTTGATCTTCTTTGAGTGTGTGAGGTGACTTTTAGTTCTTTGATTACTTCATTCTACCCATTAAGGGGACATCCTACTTTTATATTTGAGACACACATTGACATACATATTTACACTAAGGGCATATTCTACATGAATACACCATCTAGGTTATATCATTCTTACACCACACACTCTATTGACATATATTAATTACTAGATTACATAGATTACCATGTCAGCATTTCACTAGTATCTAACACTTGTGTATTATCTTAGCATATACCTAGTCTTGTACAAACATGTCTTACATACTTTTACTCTTGCTTTGATTATTTAGATGTGGTTGCACCTTTCTAGTTTTAACATGCTTTCCTTTCTTTCTTAGCATAGCTAGATATAATTACATTTCCAATTCTAGTTTTGTTTTTTATGTGTGCCTTAGGACATTTTCCAATGTCCTTAGCTTTTATTCATCTGTGTGCCTTAGGACATTTGCCAATTTCATTTTTTGTACTCTTTTATGTGTCTATAGCCCTCATGCTAATTTTTTCTTATTTAAAATTGTATGTGTATGTGGAATTTGAACATGCCTTGTATTCTTGCTTTCTAGTTCCAGTAACATATGCTCATGTCCATTGTTTGTATGGCCACTTGGACAACCTTGTATGTTTTTTTATTCTTGTTTATTTATTATTTATTGGTATGCTTTTTGCTTGATGTTTTTTCCTTTTTTCCAATGTCATGATCCATATCATGCATTTACCTTGCTTTCTCGGATGCCATCATTGACATCATTCTCCATCCCTCCAACTGAAAACTAACATCTAACATTTCTAGTTCTAGTTAAGTATATTACACATGATTTTACATTGTTATATCTATCTAGGCATACCCCTATTGATCTAATAATCTCTCAATAAAAACATTGTTATATCTAGAGATATCTTGTCAAATATTATTGCTACATAATGTATCTATGTAGCATAACACACTTATAAGACTCTTTTCTTCTAAGGGCAGTAATTTTAGGTTCAATCATTCCTACCCTTAGAAGAGGGAGAAAAAATAAGGGTTTTGTCATAAAGATCAAAATTCCTAGTAGTGAAAACAACATTCAAATTACCCAGTTCAGAATCTAGAGGTCAAACCAATCAGAACAAAATAGAAAAATAGTGACAATTCCATATCAAAAACCAATTTTTACATAGGAAAATAGTAGTATAAATGGATACCAACACCAAAAAAAAGGGTGTTATTATTTTGGTGCTCTTATCCAAGCATAAAAACACCCAAGTTTTCTAGGAATAGGCAAAAATTTTAGCTCAGCTATAGTTTTTGCACATCCAAATCAGTTAGAATCAATAATTTTAGTATAATTTTCTTAGGGAATCTAGATATAGGTGGTATCATGCATGATATGATGGCTCTCACTTTTAGTTTTTTATTAGGTAGTTAACATAACTTACATATCAAAATCCATGTTATAGACACTAGTGATTGGGGTCAATGTGCATGACACGTTGGTCTTCTTTTATTTTCAAGTTTAGTTTATTACCTAAGAATTCTCATTAGTTGCATGCCTTACTCCATCTATAGGTGGTTTAAATATTTTTCAAGTTAAAATTTCATACAAGTTTAACCTCCTAAGTACCTGAGTTCCTGTGTTGGATTTCACATAAGCCTAGTGCATCAATGTTGAAGTGGCTTTCATACAGGCCTAATCTCCATCTTTCAAAATGGCCAAGAGTGGCCTAGTTTATAGCACACATTTAGATATCCATGCCAAATTTTCATATTTTTAGAACATCCATGGGCTCCATGAGCCACCCCATATGACATCTATTTCATACCGATATCACTTCATAGCTTCACTTCATGGGTCAATGATAGATCCAAACGGCCAACCTTTGTACTCTTGAGCCACCTATTCAAAAGGATTGGACACATAGTCTAGACATCAATTATCATATGCATGATCATCTATCTTCACTCAGTAGGCAATGATGGATCCAAAGGGCCAACCTTTATATTTTTGAGCCACCTATTCAGAGGGATTGGACACATAGTCTAGACATTGATTATCACATGTATGATCATATAGATTCACTTAGTAGGAAATGATGGATCCAAAGGGTCAGCCTTTATATTCTTGATCCACCTATTCTAAGGGATTAAACACAGTCTAGACATCAATTATCACATGAATGATTAGCTAGCTTCACTCAATAGATGATAATGGAGCCATAGGGCCAAACTTTATATTATTGATCCAATTTTCTAGGGAATTGAGCACTTGGCTTCATTCATAATATAAATTTTGGTACAACATCATCTAGCACAATATATCATTACTTAGCCTTACTCAAGATCACAATAGGTTTTGTATTGTTTTGCATACCCGATGAGGTGTATTTATTATTTTATCTTCATTTTTCTTTTAGTTAGATTTTATATGTTCTTATTTTATATCACATATAATAAGAATTTATCTACTCTATTTTATTTTATAGATTCACACTTTCACAATGTGCTCTCAATGTACTATCCAACATTACTCAGCATCACATGAGCTTCATGGGCATCACCTTTGTAGGTAGGTTCAGGTACACTTTCTATTTTTTTCCTTTATCCTAGTATTTCACTTTGTTTCATCACTAGAATAAAATGGGGTATATGTAGTCATATAAAATGAAAAATTTGGTTACTTGAGAATGTTTAAAGAAACCTAATCCATAGGTCATTCTACTTGCTTGTACAACCCTTTTAGGCTTTTCTTTCATTGATTCCCAAACATCCACAACCTTTTGAACTTAACCCTTACAGACCCAATAAACTCTTTTAGGCCCAGATCCATCCCCGTAGGTCTCATTCCCTCTAGGTAATAGTGCCTAACTTGGACATGAGCACTAAAACCCAAGGTGTCTTATTTTTGGCATTATTATCTAGGTGTACTTTTCATCCTAATGGTCATATTTTCCTGAATCCTTATCCTAATTCATGTTGACCTAACATGAATTCATTTAACCCATGACCATTAATTTCCTTATAAAAATCCATTCAAAGTCCATTTAGAAGGGTTAGAACTCATTTACAAGAGAGAAACAAGAATACAAGAAATTACATTCAAGCACATTTCCCTATTCTCTACATATAGCCTTCTAATATTATTTCAAGCTTATTAAAACCATTACACCATCCCTAGCCATCTGAAATACACCTAGTTTCACATCTAGTTGTATTTCATGCATAATTACACCAAGAACTTCAATGGGAGAAAGACATTAGCATGTTCCCTCCTCAGAGTATTGGTATGTAGGTAGCATGCCCACACACATGGTGTGAAGTGCATCCAACATATCTATTACAAACTAACCTCTTCTCTCTCTTTCCCAAATTGTCATTCAAGTTCAAGAATAAAGAGATCTTATGGCTTTGAAGATTAAACTAGATGCACAGTGAACTTCACAGACTTTCAGGGTTTGATATTTTATTGATAGGGTAACATAGACTTGTTGAGTAGAACCTAAAAAAATCAAATCACCTAGATAATAGAACTAGAAAAGGACTATAACACAGAACAATAGGGTGTCCCACTTTTGGTGCTCTTGTTTGATCTAGAAATGAACTCCAGTATTCTATTTATGATATTCTCCCAAGCTTGCACACAAAAAATTAGACCTTGCAACATCCATCTCAGTCAGTTTCTGGCTAAGTTTGATTTTCTCTCTATTATTACTATTTTTAGAAAAGGTAAAAATATAAAATATTTATACAAATCATTGGCTTAATTACTACACATTATTTAGTGATTTACCCTACTCATACCCATTTATTTAATTTATAATCAAACTCCATTATTCTGAAAAACAATAAAACACTAACCTTTTCTCAACTGATTCCCTCTTTGACATTAAAGAAAAAGAGACACCTAAAACATCTTATCTTTGATATGATTGATATATATCAGGCTATTGATCACTCACTAGGATACCCACTTTTGACATCAAATGAAGAATTAAGGACTCCCACTTTGTCTTCATAGCTTATTATCAACACTTGAGTCATCAAGACTCTTAAACCATCCTCAACTTATTTCAAGCATATTGATACCAATACCAATTATCAACACAAATCAAGCTATCAAATATTAGAAACATAGAATAATTTTTTTCTTACCTCTCATATACCAATCAACTACACAAGCTTTCATCATGCTTCTAGATCTATCAACAACATCCAACTTATCTCTATGACCATATTGGTCTTACAAACCAATCATATTCCATATGTCTCTAGACACAATCTTATGATTAGACTTACATTTCATACCACGACTCCTCATGTATTGATCTCTATAATCAATGTTCATACTAACTAAATCTTCTTTCATCTTATCATATACATACAAGCTACAAAGAAAAAAACTCATACCTTGCAACATAGATAACTTGGAATCCTCTCAAGATGAATCCTTCTTTGATTACAACCTCATGATTATAATAATAGAAGAGTGTCTCCATGAATCTTAATGAAGTAACCCCTTTCCATAGGGATCTCAAAACATCATAAACTTGGGAGATTCCCAAATCTCTATGTTTCACTAAATTTTGTCTATTTCAAGTCCAAAGGAAAATAGAAAAGAATGATGGGGATACGTGATTAGAAAGAACCTAGATTGGTTTACACACCATATCCAAATGTGAAAAATCCTCTTTGGTTGGGGAGGACTACCTAAAATTAAGAAATCACTACCACAAGATGTTTGTTAGTAGATAAATGAGTGGGCTACCTATCTATGTGCTTGTTTTAGGAAGTATGAAACTTCCCTAGAGAAGATAGTCAAATTTTGAGAGATAAAAGAATAATGAATAAATAAAAGAGAGGTAAAGAGAGAGTGAAAGAGAGATAATACTACAATTAACAACCTATATGCAAAAAAGAGTGATAGGGTGTAGATGGTGTATTTTATTTGTGTTTTATAGGTTTTTTGGGTAGGTTTTGAAAAGGTTAGGGAATCCATAGTCATTGACATCATTAGGGGAGTGACTCATATTATTTATACTACCAAGGTTAGTGGTGAAGGTGATTTATGTTAGAATACCAAGGTTGGTAGGGGAAATAATTGTTTAGAGGCTTGCAGAAGGCTTTTCTAGGTCTGGGAAATGGTTTTGATTAGATTTGAGAGGTTGGGGAGAGTTATGAGAGAGAGTATGGTTTGAGTAGATTTGGTCAGAGATTTTTTGTGTCAAGTAAAGGGGAAACAAGTGAGGAAGCCTTATAACTCCCTCATGGAGGTTTGGTTAAAATGGCATAAATAAATGCATAGTATATATAAAGAAATAGTAGACTAAATGTTTAAAATACCTATAGGATAAGTGATATAATTAGCTATGGTTATTGAATGATATGTGCCAAATCGATGGTCCCTAGTAGAGATTCCAAACCTAAATTCCTAAATAGAGAGAATAAGTAGATGTTGTTGGTCCTTAAGAGCTTAGTTGTTGATCATTATTGACTTACACAAAATGATAATAAGATAGGATGTTAAACAATAGAATGTTGAGAGCTTGAATGTAAGTAAGAATCAATTTTCTTAATTTTTACTAACTTGAATTTTAGGTTGGAGTTTGGCTTATATTGTTGACATCAGTGATCTCACCAATGTTGATCATGGGTTGTTCGATGTCAGTGGCCATAGAATATGTAAACCTTACTATTTTTGGCCTATTTTTTCTTATTATTCATGCCACGAGTGATACCCATTATAAAATGGTAAAAATAATAGGTTAAAAAGGAGGAAGTTGAGTAAGAATTTAGTTACAAAGTGGAAATAAGTCTTGGGTAGTTAGGATGAGGATACCAGGCCTTGAGGTGACTCATCAGGTGAGAATTAGTCATAAGGTGAGGTGGCCAGGTAAGGTGGTAATAAGGGTTTTTAATTAGCTTAATTAATTATTTTAAATTAATTAAATGTGTGAGGGGTAAAAGTATGGGCTAGGGAGGTTAATTTTTATTATTGAAAAATGGGTTTAAAAGGGATTTCATCACAAGGAGTTATGCACGTGTGTATGACATAATTTTAGTGTCTACATTTTCCCCTTTTTGTCTTGTAATTTTTACTGACAAGTTTGTAAGAGAAAAATAGGAGTTAGATGCTCCAAGTATTAGATGAGGTATCTCCCCTCAAAATAAGAATCAATGAAAGAGAAACCATAATTAGATACTGATATGATAAAAAGGTAATTGGGTCAATGGTGGGGAATTGAGTATCACTCTATATGTGTATAATAATGTGATCTATAGTTGACAAAGTTAAGAATAGGCAAGGTTAAAGAGGACTCAGATAGAAGTAACCAAAGAACAACTTGTAAGTGATAGCTGATAGGTCAAAACAATCATATTTATAGCTCCAATGGTCGATGTGTCCCAAGAATCTAAGGTAAGAAGTGCCCCTATGAAATACAAAAGGGTTCAAGGTGATAAGACAAACTTGGTTTCCATACACAACACCTAATATATATATGCTTGTGCATAATATCCAAATATAATGGAATCACATAAGTAATCAAGGCAAACAATGCAAGGTTGGTGTAAAAGGGTTAATGAGTGGGGAGATATTCACAATCTCCAAGAAAAGTCATCGTGGGTGAAGATGTAAGTGATCTCCAATGGTATTTGTCATGTTTGAGGAAACATATGTGATCTTCAATTACCCTAGTGTATGGGTAAAAATTGAAAAGTTAGGGTTATTTTATTGCATAAAATATTATTGGAATGGTGCCAACATCGGTAATAGACATTACCGACGTTGTTGTACTAGGGAAACATTACTAATGTTAGTAAGTGTAAGCACTGACATCAGTAGATTAGGTCAAAGATGTTGACATCAATGACTAACCAAACCCAACAAAAGGTGGTTTGGCAACCAACCAAACTCATTTGTAACTTTGTGATTGGAGAGAAAAAATAGGGTTTGTAAAGTGAATAAGATGGTAGATCAAGGAGGGGACCCATCAGGAGGTGCACCACCATAGGAGCCAACTATACTAGTGAGGAGGAGATAGAGAGATGAGGTAAGTGTCTCTTCTAGTTGGTTTGAAATTTGATTTGGATATGATTATTTTTTAGGTTAATTTATAGGTGGGATTGTAGAAAACATTAGTAGAGGGGTAGAAAATAAGGTAGGTTAGTTTTAGGAGAAGTTGGGGGGTTATTTGGATAGGTTTTTAGGTGAAATTTGGAAATATTGGGTTTGGGTCATTCAACCTTAGGGCTAAACTAGTCACTAACATTGATGAGGTCCACCAACATTAGGTAACACAACATTGAGGTTGGTAGGTGCCTCTTGATGTTGACTAATACTTAGGTCTATAAAGCATTGACATCAGCTGTAATGTTGACATCAGTGACTATGAAAAATTAAGAAAAAAGGATAAAGGGTTAATTTGGATCCCCAATTAAAGTAGTCAACTAGCCTAATGGTTGAGCTAGCCTTAGAAGACCCCATGTCAACTGAGTGCTGCCTACATAGCCTGATTTAGGGCCTCAAGCCAATGTAGTTCTCCCAAAGCCTAGGAAAAAGATCTTAAAAAGTGTGATAGGGGAAATGGGTAAAAAGGTAAGTTGAGGTAGGTTGAGAGGTCTAGGGTTTAAAAGATAGGTCATGGTGTCAAGGGTCAGGGATATAGGCCATAAGGCCTAGACTTGTGATAGGCAAGTAGACCTAAGGTGGAAAGAGAGGAGAGATAGTGAATCTTAGTATAGAGAGAGAGGTAGTGAAGCCTAGGGTAGAGAGAAAAGAGTAGGGTAGCTAGTGAGGTGGGTATATTGCCAAACTAACCTTAGAAGACCCTATGTTGATTGAGTGCTACCTACATAGCCCAATTTAGGGCCTTATACCAATGTTGTTCTCCTAAAGAGAAGGGGAAAAAGGTGGTGATAGAGTATATTAAAAATTATGTGACTTGAATTGTGTGTATGGGTGCAGACAAGGATGGAGCTAACATTATGAGATTGTTTATCAAGGTTGTTGGCACATGTGAGGAGGGATGTCACTCCAAATGAGTTGGAGCATGTGGTGACCATGGGGTTAAAAGGAGTGAGATGGTATTATCGAGTCTCTTAGGATGTGTCCTTGATGATAGCATTGATTGAGAGGTGGGATCACACCACCAACATATTCCATCTGTTGATCAGAGAATTGATAGTGACTCAAGAAGATGTTTATAAGATTTTGTGACTACCACTCCAAGGTGAGGAGATATTTTCATGCTCAAGAGATGAGCATGATATACACATGGTCACATTATATATATATATATATATATATATATATATCATGTTAGTGAGGTGACCTGCCATTCTATGAGTTTTGCATACAATCCACTCTATATGGTTGATGAGGAGCAACATCAATTAAGCATCCTAATGATGATAAAGATCATAGTGTATGCATTACCAGATGCAGATGGTGGTAGATTTTTGATTGCATTGATAGGTGTGATAACATAGATGGTTAAGTAGTGGACTATTTTTTCTTGGGGTGCAATATTTTTAGTGTAGTTATTTAGAGAGTTGTGGTGTTTGAGGCTATGATAGTGATATAATTTATGTGTCAGCCATTTACTACACTATTGAGTGTATGAACACATTATGGTGACATGACCATTGGGGTTACCTACCATGATCCTAGCTAGATTCAAGGTTGGTTTTAGATGGTGGAGAGAGGGCATGGCACAAAATCGAGTGGATGGCATGATTCAGGACATTGCCTACTATAGGCACATGATTGAGGATTTGATCCCTACTAATATTTTATGGAGACCCTCTCTGACATATTTAGTTTTCAAAGGATAGGGACAATAGCTTGTGTGTTTGTAGAGCTCACTATAGGTTAGGGGTAGATGAGCTAGTGATTTAGATATGGTACTTGTGACATGGGTGAAGAGGTAGTTTGGTCTAGTTCAAGATATTCTACCTATTTTCCCTTGATATAAGAGGGATGACATAGAGGCACCCATACCATTGCCCTAGTAGATAGATGGGCCATATTTTGAGGAGATGCTAATAGGGCCAAGTTGTAGAGACCTAGGGTGCACAATAGCCTATATAGCTTGGTGGGTAGGGTTACATCCCATAATGGAGGTTAAGAGGCCACCACTAGATTTATAGGGATTGGTGAGAGAGAGGGACGGAGTAGTACATGCTTGAGATGCAAAAGTGTAGGCTCAACATATATCCCAAGAACATGTATTAGCCTTAAAAAGATAGGTGGTGATACTGTAGGGTTAGATTAGGGCTCTATAGGGCTAGGTTGTAGCACTATAGGGCTAGGTTTTAGTTTTCCAAGGTCAAGTAAATGTAGTGATAGTAGAGAGAGACAGTTTGAGAGTAGTAGGTCAGGCTACTCCTCCTCCACCACCATAGGGACTGGTATAGGTTGGGACATCATCAAATGCTATGCGACCTCCATAAACTATATCTTTGGTGAGATATTTAACTGCTCTGGATGAGATTGACTACTATGAGAGGGTGATTAGAGAGTTTCCATAGATTTAGAGATATTTAGAGTTTATAGAGTAGGAGAGGTCTATGTCATGTGTCATGGATTCTAGCTCATTTAGATGTAAATGAGAAGATATTGGTGATGACACTACTTCTTCATGACCACATAGAGAGCCTTGAGGACCCTGAGTGTCAGAGTTTTCTAGTTTTAATTATCTATGTTATATATATATATATATTAATATATATTATTGGTGATGACACAACTTCTTCACAACCACATAGAAAGCCTTGAGGACCCTGAGTGTCAAAGTTTTCTAGTTTTGATTATATATATATATACCAGCCTATGAGCCAAAGATGTGAGATGTATATTTTGAGAGAGAGATATGATGTTATGATCATGTAGTTATGGACATATATTTTTATCACACACACACACACACACACACACACACAC
Organism: Torreya grandis; assembly: GCA_037957365.1. Taxonomy (NCBI): domain Eukaryota; kingdom Viridiplantae; phylum Streptophyta; class Pinopsida; order Cupressales; family Taxaceae; genus Torreya; species Torreya grandis. Next base: position 1,406,072 of record JARHVA010004708.1, read on the forward strand.
GAGATGTTAGTTTATTACTATGTTGAGATACATGTATTATGATAGATGATGATGATATGGATGATGATTATTTAGATTCTAATTTTATACTATGTTAATTTTGATGTTAATGTTGATCATATTAGTTAAGTTAGACTAGACTTTCCCATATATGTGATGGTATATGCATAGTTGGTTGATTAGTTTCATCTTAGCATTTTTCCATATTTCATGATGGTGTATGCTTAAAATGAATAAATTGGTTATGTTAGTTTATTTCAGCATTTTTCCATATTTTTGATGGTGTATGCATAAAATAAACTGAGTAAGCTATGTTAGTGTTGGTATGACATTGTTTCTTCATCTCAAATAAAGAGATTGACATGTGATGTGGATGGTAAAATAAAGAGATAGAATTATCATGAATCAACAAATACCATAATCAAAACATAAATAGGCTAAGAAAAATGAGCATCTTTCATGCCTTATATCTTTGAGCCATTATGTTTGTTAGAGAAGAGTCATGTTTACCTTATATTAAGTGAGCTTCACAGTCCCTTGAAAGAGTAAGAGGGGAAAAAGGGTAAAATGAGGTAAAATGTTTGGGTAGCATAACCTATAAAGTAGGGATGATATGTCCCTTTTGTGGGTGACCCAAGAGATAATATAGGCAAGTCCATGACTTAAAGATTTTTTTTTTGCTTCTAAGCTAATCAATGCAGGAAGCCTAGAATGGGATTGTGTATGGGTTAATGTCATGTAAATTTTATCGATGAGAGAAGACTTTTTCATTTTTTCCCCTTTGAGAACAAAGCTTAGCTTATCCATCCTTCAAGGGAGTGGTCCAAGCATTTTTTTTAAATGTTAAATAACTATCCTTCAATGGATCAGTCTATTGATAGTAGCAAAGGGAAGTTATGTAGTTATCCTTTAAGGGAGCTGTCTAGATTAAAAAGCATGACTTGAGACTTTATAACTTTGTCACATATCCATATTTTTTTTATTTTTTTATTTTTTTTCTTTTATTTATGGACAAGACTATAGAGGCTTAGAAGTTTTCCACTTTGAGGACAAAACCATACCACTGTGTAAGTTAACTATGTGTATAGGAGTAAGGGTGAAGAGGAAGGGAAATGAATGTAATAGGGATGATCAAGGAATGAGCTCAAGTTAAACACAAGGTAAAGAGATGATTTTTAAAAAAAAGAATGGTTATAAGTGTAAGGCATTTAAAGGCTTAGGTTCTAGCCTTCCTTTAAGAGAAGACAAGTGATAACTTCTTGAGCCATACTTATGAGTTATGATATAAGGTCCAATCCAATTAGGAGCAAACTTATCCCATTTGATTTTATCCATATTTGTAACATGTTGATTTTATTTTAAGATGAGATCTCGTACATTGAAATCTTGCTCTTTGAGATTTTTGTTATAAGCATGTTTGATATGCTCTTAATAGATTTGGAGGTGGTTGAGGGCTATGAGATGATGCTCATCAAGAAAGTCAAGTTGAGCTAAATGTTCCTAGTGAAATTCATTGTTAGTAAGTATGTCTTATATAGAAATGTGAAGATAAATATTCTAAAATTCAAGAGGCAAAAAGCCTCCATCCCATATACCAATGAAAAAGGTGTAGCACCTGTAGGGGTTCTAATGCTAGTGTGGTAACCCCATAAAGAAAAAGGAATGTGTGTGTACCAATCCTTACCTGTATCATTGACTAACTTCATTAGAATTTTGGTCAATGTTTTTTTATAAGCATTTTCCTATCAATTATCTTATGGATAGTATGGTGATGAGAAGCTTAATTTGATTCTAAATGTATCATAAAGAATTTGAACAGTCTTGTTTTTGAAAGATCTTCCATTATCTGTTATAATTTTATGAGGGATACCAAAATAATAGATGATGTGATGGTTGATAAAGTCAATAATTTTGTCAACTTTAGTGGAGATGAGAGGGATAGCCTTAACCCACTTGGTGAAGTATTCAGTGGCAATAATGATAGAATGATGATGGAGGGATGAATGAGGGTAATCTCTATGACTAAATCTAAGCCCCTTTGGGAGAAGGTCCAAAAGTCTTTGGAAACTTATAATGCATGACTAGGAACATGAAGGAGGTTAGCACGTTGTTGACACTTGGTGAAATGTTAAACATAATCAACACAGTCTTGCTGGACTATAGGCCAATAGTAGCCAAGTCAAAGGATATGCTTGGTAACTACATGACCATTGAAATTCTCACCACAAATCCCATCATGGACTTCCTTAATAGTGAAAGGAGTCTCAGTAATAGTGAGGCATATAAGGAGAAGACCATCAAAACCTCACTTGTAGAGAAATCCCCCTAGTATAGTGTAATGAGTGACACATTTTATGAAGGCTCATTTCCCATTATTGAAGAGATCATAAGGGGTAATAGAGAAGGAAAGATAATCCATGAGTTATTTATACCATAAGTCATGTGGATTAGTTTTTACATTTTTAAAAAAGAGGATGTTAGCTGAGACATAGGATGGTAATGTTAAGAAATGTACAGTGACATAGATTCTCAAAGAGGAGGATGAAGAGGGTATGTGTGAATCAAGTGAAGCCATTGTGTCAACAAACTTGTTTGTAGATCGAAGAATAATTTTCAAGAAATAAGAGTCAAATGATCCCAATAACATATCTACATGATGTTAATATCACTGTATAATTTTGTTTTTGTATAGGTAGGAACCATTAACCTGATTAACCACTATCTAAGAATCACTAAAAATGGTTATGGATTTGATACCCAAAAAGAGAGTTGTTTAAATTCCTAAAATCAAAGCCTCATATTTGGCCATATTGTTAGTGCATTCAAAATCTATTTTAAATGATAAAGGCATAGGATCACCATCTAGAGGAATAAGAATGACCCCCACAACCCCACCATGTTGGCATTTATATCCATAAAAGAACATCATCATTTGATAGGAGATGTCATCAGTGGAAAGCATTGTAATGGATTCATCAAGGAAATTGAGGTTTGAAGGTTGATTGTTAGGTAAATGGGTAGTTGCTAACTGGTAAATGATTATTTGCCCCTTTATATACTTTTACTAAATGAATTTTAAATTAAATTCAGCAAGAAGCATGAGCCACTGAGCTACACGTTGGTTGTTAATGGTCTGAAATACATGTATTTGAGGGGATTAGTTTGGGTGACCACATAAGTTTTGTGATTTAAGAGATAATGGTGAAGCTTAGAGGTAGAAAATACCAATGCAAGGAAATTTTTTTTATTATGGGTATATTAAGTCTCATAATCAATAAGTATGTGGCTTATGTAGTAAACTGTGTGCTCTTGATGTGCAATCATAACACCTAGAGAATGGTCTGTTATGAAGAGGTATAGGTAGAAAGGCTAATTTTACTTAGGTGGAATAAGAATTGGTGGGGAAAGGATGTATTATTTAAGTGTGTCAAAATCTTCCTGATAATTTGTGTTCTAATGAAAGGAGACATCCTTTTTGAGGAGATGTGAAAGGGTTGGTAATGATCTGACAACTAGGAAATGAAGCAATGGATTGATTGAAGTTTTCCTTGTAGGATGTGGAGTTGTTTGATATTATTAGGTGGAGGAATCTATAGGATTGATCTAACCTTGGTAGGATAAACCTCAATTTTAGGAAGAGAAATAATAAAACCTAAGAGCTTACTAGAAAGAACACTAAAGACATATTTCTTTGGGTTTAGTCAAATGTTATATTGGAGGAGATGAGAAAATATAATTTTGAGAATTGTCAGGTGATCCTGACAAAGTTTAAACTTCTAAATTAAGTCATCCATGTAATATTCTTTAATTTTTTGTAGGAGATCATGGAAAATGTAATTCATGGAATGTTTTTAAGTTGTACCAGTGTTCTTCAAGCCAAAAGGCATGAACCAATTATAGAAAGTCCCCCATGGGGTAATAAAGGTTGTATTGTGTTGATCCTCAAGAGAAACTAAGATTTGATTATATCCAAAGAATTTGTCCATAAGTGATATCATCTCATGGACAATTCTTAGATCAATAATTTTGTCGATACTTAGCAATGGGAAATCATCTTTTGAACATGTGAGGTTTAAATCATGATAGTCAATGAAAATGCAAATTCCCCTAGTCACTTTTGTGATAGGAAAAATATTATAAATCAATTACAAGTAGTCAATGTGTTGGATAAGGTTAATAGAAAGGAGGTGTTGGAGATCTTATTTGACAAGGAGAATGATAAGAGGATGCATCTTTCAAAGCTTCTGCTAAATAGGTTTAGCATCTTGATTAGTGATAATGTTATGGGTGATAATAGAGGGGTCAATACCAAGCATGTCATTATAAGACAAGGAAATGGATTTGTTATGGTAATTAAGAAATGTGGCATAATTAGATTGCCCAGAAGAATTTAAAGATTGGCCAATCTTTAGGATGTGAGGGTTACTGTGAGAGGGTAGGTTAATGTCAATGGTTAATTCATTTAACCTAGCTTATGTTTTAGATGGGAGTGATCATTGGATATAGGAATCATCCAAACCTATGTAGGTGATAATTGCATCATCATCTTGACATTAGGTAGTGTTAATAGTGGGAGAGTCTCCATCAACTATTTCAAAATGAATGAGAGGAAGGGACATTGTTTCCTTACCCTGAAAGTATGTGAGAAGCCTCAATGGATGGAATTTATTGAAAAAAAATTAGGAGGTATAGATACCTCTGATTTATTAGGTGATGGTGGAGATGAAGGTGGAGAAGGAGAGACTAGTTAATTGATAATTGGTACATGAGAGGTTTTAATGAGTTTAGTTGGTTTGTCATATCCCACTCTATGCCTCTTTTTGGAATTTTCAATGATGTTGCTAGTAGGATATTCAATAGGTGTATGGACACCTTGTTCATATAAATCCAAACTAAATACTTTCCAAGCACACCTATAGAGATAGGTGTGAGAAAATATAGGGTTTCTTAGGAAAGAAAAGTTGTAGGTAAATGGTTGTGGCAAAAAAGATGGATTGCTGACAGCGAGAGCTTGATAAATTCCCCCATATTTGAAATTAGTTCAAAGGTTAGGGGGCCATAAGGGATGACCATCCTAATATGGGGATCATAATTTGGGTGCATATGAATTATTCCATACTCTTTTGGAGTATATAACATGTCGAGTGTTAATAAATGATATTCATCAAGTGACAAACATCGAAAGGTCTCTTTCATGGGATCCTTGTCAAGAATTTGTGTTGTCAATATCTATGTAACTAGGGGAGTGGAGCTTGTGGAAGCTTTAGAAGTATCATGTGGATAATATGAGGTTTTCAATGGGACAAGAAAATCATTAGGACTATAGGTCATGTTGCATGTTTTAAATGGAGGTGGGTTGGTAGGTATAACATGTACTTTTCCATCATGTTCAAACTTGACAAAGTAGTGAAAAGTTAAGGGTACACATGCCAAGGCATGTATCTAAGGTCATCCAAGTAGTAAGTTATATTGTAACTCTCCTTAAATAATATATAAGAGCTTGGGAATAGTGTGGGGACCTACACAAACATGTAAAACAATAGTACCCACCATAGTAGCTATAATATTGTTAAAGGAGCAGAGTACTACATCAGTTTGGGATATATAATTGTTGAGAAGGGATAACTATTTGTAGGCATGGGTGGAAGTAATATTAATACTAGATCTCACATTGATCATGACTCTTTTGACAAGAAATTGATCAATATATGTGGTAACAAAAAGGGTAGAATCCTGATCTTTAGGGTGTTGAAGTGGAATTTTTGAATCACCAAAAGAAATCAAAGAGATAGAATTAAGGGAAATAACCAAAGATGCAAGAGGTTAGAAATCATATGATTATACCTCAATAAATTTCAAATCACTAATCAAATCTTGATGATGTTGGGATGAGTTTTGGATTAACTCATACAAAGACATTTTCACAGGAGTTTGGTGAAGCTATTTTACCATTGAGCTTTAAATAACATCTGAAGATGTTATTTTAGGAACACCTAAGATAGAAATCTTAGGATTAGAAGGAGGAGTGTCTTTAGTGAAGGCATGGGCCCAAGGAGTAGTGGCCTTTTCCTTAGCTTTATCTTTTTGGTTTTGTGACCGTGTGGCCACATTAACTATGTTGATTTGAAATGTTGGTGAAGGAGGTGGTAAAGGGGTTATGATGAGATCTTTAGGTTTGAATTTATGTGGAATGGTAGGAGGCACTATGGATGCTAAAGGTTTAATAATAGGAAGGTTAATGGTATTATCATCGAAGAGAGTGTCGACATTGAAGTGTTCCTGAATAACCATTGTGAGGGATTTATAACTCTTAGTATCATTTATAGGTGAATGATGATATAAACACACTTGTGTATCATCAAACCAAGATGGATTCATTCCAAGAGGACTATAAGGCTTAATGGGACGAAGATTTATTATGGAATATTTTAATAAATAGTTTAATAAAAATCTTTGAGAGCCTACAAGTGGGCTCACACTTGTGTTAATAGGAGTAGACATTTTCTTGTGTTTCAATGCTGAAAAGGTAATTTTATGTGGTGATGGTAGAGTTACATGTTTTTATATCAATTTATTAGTGTCAAATGTGAGAGGTCTACTAGATGGAAAAGGAAAGAGTGGAGGTAACTTAACATTTTATTTTTATTGGTTAGGCAATATTCCAACTAAGGTAGAGGGGTGTGGTCCTAAAATACATGGTAAAGTTGAGGATTAAAGAAGAGATTAGAGAGATCTAGGGGCTTAACATTTTTATATATTTAAGCCATGATAATCAAACTTATGGTTGAGGAGTTAATATAATTTCACCAGTGGATGGATTAAATTAAAAATGGCATATACACCTAAGGGTTTGATCTACTTTAATGTGGTAGATTCCTATGAAGGTGAGGGTTCTAACATAGATGGATAAACTTTAGGTTATTTTGGTGAAGAAGTTATAACTTTATCAAAGACCTTAGGGTAAAGGGTAGTGAGAGGGTTGGTGGTAAATGTTGAAATTCATTGTGTTGGATAAAGAGTTTTTAGATAGTCCCAAAATGCTGCATGATCTAGCTTCATGGAGTCAAGAAATTCTATATTTTTCACCAAATGTGAGAAAGGTTTAGATGAAGTTGACATAGGCCTTATGGTTGTGTCTTTAGAAGGCTGTGATGTTTGGGAGAAAGGGAAATTGTGGGTTTTTACTAATTTTGGCCAAATATGAGAAAGAACTGCAATGGGGTCCTCTTCAACAGAGATGGGAGAAGAGACGTGGTCTATCATGGGTGGAGGGGTGGTAGGTGAAGAAGGTTCTTCAAGAGGGTAAAGAATAGGTGTTATGGATCCCTCAACATGTGGTGAGGCATGGGTAAAGTATTATCCTCCATAGGTAAAATAAGGGGTAAGAGTGGGACAATTGGAGTAGGCATAATAGGTATCTCATCTATTATGGGAGTAGATAATATTGGCTCCTTTAAGTGTAAAGGTGCAGTGGTTGGGGTACTACTCTCTATAGGTGGAGGAGAGGTAGGTGAAGAAGGTGCCTTAAGAGGGTATAATGTAGGAATTATGTTCTCTTCAACATGTGATTGAGGAATGGGTAAGGTTTGGTCTTCTAGTGGTAAGAGGATAGGTAATATTGGTGCAAATAAAATTGGCATTGTAGGCTCCTCAAGTGGTAAAAGAAATGGTAAAGGAAGATCTTCCTCTCAAGGGAGTGAGATGGGTGAAATAGGTTCTAATGAATGTGGTGGAGGAGTCAATGAAATGGATGTCTCATATTGAGGGGAAGGTTGAACTAGAGGTAAAGGAAAGACCATATTAACTATATGGATATTATGATCACCTAAGTTAGTTATGGTTTGACCAATATTTTGATTTAGTGAATGGTTAGGAAAAGGGTGTTTGAACAAATCCATAGTTTTATTAAGGGGTACATTATGATCATTTAAGATGAGATCACCTCTATCAATCATATTTTGAATAATTTTCTTGAGTGTCTTACAATTATTAAATTGTGGCTTTTAACTTGATGGTAACTACAAAACTCATCTTCCTTGTACCAGGTTGGGATAGGATGGGAAGGGTTAAAATATATAGGAGGTTTGATCTGAGGAAGGTTTATGACAACTTATTACAATAGTTTTACTAAGATGGATGTATATTACTCCCCAATGGAAGTGCATTATCTTTATTCATACCGTTGTTGGAATTGCTTGGTCATATTTTAAGAAGTTGAGGAATTTGATTTGTTTGTGGTTATGGAAGAGTCTGACTTAATGACCATCGCATTGGTAGAAAATTTATCTTTTTGGTTCAAGGGAGAGGTTTTATAGGAGGAGGAGTCATTTGATTTGGAATTGGGGTTCTTACTATGCAACTTGACTTTACCTTCATCTATAACATGAACCTTGAGTTTCCATGCCATTGTAAAGGCCTCATCAAATGTATGGAAAGTTTATACCAAGAGTGTGGATGAGATGTGATTAGCACATGACCTTGAAAAAATATCAATAAGCTTAGGTTGGGGTAAGGATAAATATATTTGATTGATCAAACTTCTCCAACAAGTGACAAAATTTGAAATAGACTCGTCATCAAATTATCTGATAGAGTAAAGGTTTGTTATAAAAACCTTCTTAGAAATATTAATAGAGAAATGGTCTAGGAATATTTGTGTTATTTGGGTAAATGAGAGAAGGGAATGCTAAGGAATATAGTTATACAAATCCAAGGCAACACCTAAAAGAGACATATGGAAAGTGCAAAGTAGTAACGCATCATCATGCCCTATTAAATAACAAGCATGTCTAAATATTCACAAGTGCTATTATGGGTCCTATTTACTCTAGAAATGAGTAAATTTAGGGAGTTACCATTGCATTAGATAAGGTCAAATAAGAATAGAAGGATGGATTGGTTCATTTCATATTTGATAATAAGATAACACATTCTTTGAACCAGAAAAGGATGTTTCTAGATTAGACATCTTGTCCATCAGTATCTTAATGAGGTCTAAAGGGGGATTAGTTTGGGAAATACCTCCTAAGTTAAAGGGAAGATGATAAGAATTAGAGGGAGTATATTACATATCTTTCTAAGGTTGTGTTGGAGAAACATAAAGATAATGAGTCATAGGTTGGGGTGCAGAAAGGAAAGGGGCTTATCCCATTGGGTTGGAGACTATGCCTTGGTTGGTTGTTGTTATTATAGGTTGGATTATTGGCATGGTTAGATTAGATGAAGGGTGAGTCAAAACTTAGGTAATTATAGGCATGAGGGTAGATGGAATAGGTACCACTAAATTTTTGAATGGGTTGTGACTTGACTAAAATGGTTGTGGTTGTGAATGTGGGAAAGTCACACCAGGGTTTAAGTGGGATTGGGTAGTTGGAGATGCTACACTTTGGACATTGTTTATAGTTGGGTTACTCATTGAAGTGGTGGTTTGGGTAACCATGGGGAAACTAGTGGAGGAAACTAAAATTGAGGTTGTCTCCATTATAGAGGTTGGCATACCATAGATTGGGTCACCCAAATAATTATAGGTCTGGCTCATGGAAAGGTAATGCTAAAGGGATACCACATTGTGATCAAGAAAATTAGAAAAATCTTGATCTCCTTTAGGCACAATAAGAATTTGGTTGAGACTGGGAGTATGCTCTGTATCTGAAGTATGCTCCATGACAGAATTAAAGGTGAGAGGGGAAGGTGGAAGTGGTTTTTGGCTTGCATAATCGGTAAGAATTTTGGCTTGATCTCATGTCAATACCATGCAAGAGGAAGTATAAATAGTCTTACTACCTTGTATTACAAGCAGAACAAGGAAAAACCAAGTTTGAGTGCAGGTAAGTGGGTTATTTTAGCTTTTTGTTTTGAGTAGATGAAATTACATAGTCACCAATGTCGATCACTTGACCAATGTTGATAGAAAATGTTTGCCAACATCGGTGGTTTAACTGATGTTGGTAGGTAAAATTTTCCAATGCCATTAGGGTTAATTAATGTCGGTCATTGTAATATCTTAGGAGATGAAAATATAATGTTTTAAGAAACTAGAAGTTGAAACTAGATAAAAGAGTAGATGTAAGAGGTCTGTGTAAGAAGGAAGAACACTTAGAAAACCTAAGATAACATGATATACAAATTGAGTATTAGAAATAGTATTGATTCTATGAATTAATATGAAAACATCCTTACCAATTATACAATATAGAAGGAAATAAAATAATAGAAAAAGAAAATTATAGCTAGGAACTATTAAGTCTTAGAGATAAATTTTTAGTCTCTTGTTCGCTTATGCCTTAATCAGATAGTGAGAAGAGAATTTGGTTATTGAAGGTACTAAAAAGCAATCTAGAGCTAGTTTTAGGTTAGTTTTAGTGCTCAAGAGGAAATTTGTATTAGACTAGGTACATGGCTTGTTATAGGAGATTAATCTCTACATGTCATGAACTTGGAGCCAAGCCAGGATGCTTAACCAAATTATACCTTCTATCCAAAGTTTATACTCCACCATAGAATGGAGTGGGTTCTCCCCTTGGTAGTGAAATCCAAGTAGGATAGCCAGGTAGGGTAAGGTAATCCACTAGGTGATGAAATCATGATGGGCCTTTTCTTAGGTGAGTTTAGATTTTTATTTATGTGAATTTGATTTAGTTGTGTAACATAGGTGAACTACAATTTATTCAAAATGCTTGTAATTAACTAGGTGAGTTAATATGCAACAAACAAACAATGAAATGCAGTAAGTTTTAAACCCAAATATGAAATGTTTAGATTTGAATGAAAACAAAGACGAAATAGGAATAGAGTATGAATTTCACTATCCTAATGTGCATGTAAGAAGAAGTAAAGAAAAGATTATCTTTTTTTATAAATAAAATGATAAATTGCTTTTAGAGGCAAAGAGAAAAGAAAGAAAATTCCAGTTTAATGCTTTTTCAATAGAAAACAAAATATTTAATTTTTTAATTTAAGGTAAAAGAGGAGGAAGTGCAAGAAATGCATTTTTCACTATAATTCACCTCTATGAATGTTTAAAACAAGAAATTAACTCAAGGAAAACTCCAAGTTCCCATTGAGTGTGCCAAAAATGTTTTACTAAATTTTGTCTATTTAAATTTTAAAGGAAAACATAAAAGAATGACATGGATAAGTGATTAGAAAGAACTCAGATTAGTTTGAACACTATATCCAGATGTTGTGAGTAATCCTCTTTAGCTTAGGAAGACTACCTACAAGTAAGAAATCACTACCACAAGATATTTATTAGCAGATAAATGAGTGGGCTGCCAAGTTACATGCTTGTTCTAAGAAGTGTGAAACTTCATTAGAGATGATAGTCCACTTTTGAGAGACGAAAGAACAATGAATAACTAAAAGAGAGGTAAAGATAAAGTGAAAGAGAGATAATACTACCATTATGAACAACATGTATGCAACAAAGAGTGATAGGGTATAGGTGGTGTATTTTGTTTATATTTTATTAGTTATTCGGGTAGGTTTTGAAAAGGTTAGGGAATTCATAGTTGTTGATGTCGATAGGGAAGTGACTGATATTAGTTATACTATCGAGGTCGGTGGTGAAAGTGACCAATGTCAATTAGAATGTCAAGGTCGATAGGGTAAATAATTGCTTAGAGGCTTGCAGAAGGCTTTTTTGGGTCTAAAAAATGGTTTTGATTAGGCCTAGGAGGTTGGGGAGAGTTATGAGAGAGAGTATGGTTTGAGTAGATATGGTTAGAGGTTTGGTGTGTCAAGTAAAAGGGAAACAAGAGAGGAAGCTTTGTAACTCCCTCACAGGGGTTTGATCAGAAGGGTGTAAAATAATCCATAATAGATATAAATAAATAGCAGAATAAATGTTTAAAAGACCTATAGAAAAAGTGATGTACTTAACCATTGTTATTAAATGATATGTGCTAGATTGATGGTCCCTAACAAGGATTCCAAACCTAAATTCCTGCATAGAGGGAGCAAGCAAGTGTTGTTGGTCCTCAAGAGCTCAATTACTAATCATTATTGACTTACACAAGATGATATTAAGCTAGGATGTCAAAAAATAGAATGTTGAGAGCTTGACTGCAAGTAAGAATCAATTTTATTAATTTTTGTTGACCTAAACTTTAGGTTATAGTTTTGCTTATATTTTCGACATTAGTGATCTCACCGACATCAACCATGGGTTGACTGACATCAGTGGCCCTAGAATAGGTAAACCTTACTATTTTTATCCTATTTTCTATTATTGTTCATGCCAAGTGTGACACCCATTATAAAATGATAAAAATAAGAGGTTAAGAAGGAAGTAGTTGATTAGGAACTTAGTTTAGAAGTAGGAATAAGTCTTGGGTAATTAGGATGAGGAGACCAGGTCTTGAGGTGACTCATTAGGTGAGAATTAGTCATAGGGTGAGGTGGATAGGTAAAGTGGCAACAAGGGTTTTTAATTAACTTAATTAAGTATTTTAAATTAATTAAATGTGTGAGGGGTAAAATTATGGGTTAGGGAGGTTAATTTTTATTATTGAAAAATGGGTTAAAATGGGGTTTTAGCATAGGGAGTTATGCATGTGTGTGAGACATAATTTTGGTGTCTACACTCTAAACCAATCTTCAAAACCATCTTGTAATTATGAGATTGATAGTCCCTCCTTAGAATCCACTTAGGCTTGACTCAAGTATTTGACTCATCCACCTTGTCATCCTTCTTTTTATCTTTGACTATCTTATAATATATGTAGATAATGAGTGTTCTTGACATTATTTCACTTTTATTCCTTGCTATACCTTAGGAAATAATCCATCTTGACTCTTGGGCTCAATATGATTAGTCTTGACTTTTTTTGGCTTCCATACTAATGTTTGACCCTTCTTATGCACTCTAGGAGATCCATATACCTTGTTAACTTTTGAGGTCCTTCTAACTCTATTAAAACATAATATTAAAATGTGTACCATATTATGAAAACTATAACAAAAAACATTACTTCACTTACCTCTTGACTGATCACTCCTTCTCCCATGGTCCCATGATAACTCATCCTTTGAGACCGTTCTACAATCACTTGTTCTATGTTAAAAGAAATTACAAGAAAAATAAGAACCATTGGAATAATTATAATACTTCATTGCATTGTGATTATTTATTGATCTCTTCATGTTGACTTTCATGTTGATACTCTTGGCTTGTTGATGTTGACATTGAGTCTCAGATTTGAGAGTTTTCATATAGGTCTTTGAGCTCTGACTCTCCTTGTTCTCTTTTTGGTCTTATTTGAATCCAAAACCTATCTTGTCATGTGGAGACCTTTGAATACTCAAAATATCACCAATAACTTTAGTACTCTTTTTAAATTTTTGATGTATCTTCAAGACTATTGCCTAATCTAGTTCTACCTTCAAGGAATCCATTTCTATTTTGAACTTGGTACATTCTTCCTCCTTGGTCTTAAGAGTTATATAGATAATATCTATCTAAGTTTCCAACTATTTCATGATCTCCTCATGTTAATTGGTGTTCTTACTTAGTCTCTCTTCAAATATATTGATTTTATCCTCATAACTCTTGACAAATGATCTCATTTTTTTATTCTTATATATTTAAAACTTTAACTCTAGAGCACTAACCAATTATACCTTAAGGTTCACTTCAACCTCTTCTTCATCTGATTCTTCATCATCATAAGCCTTTTCCCTTTTGAAAAACCTCATTGTATATTTATATATCTATGAAGAAATTTTCATTAACGTCATGATCATTACTATCATCATCACTATTAGATGTACTTGTGTCACTTACATCAGATGAGATATTATCTTCCTTAGTATAGAAACTTCTCTTGTTCTTGAATGAACCTTTCTATCCTTCATACTTATTGAAACCTTTCTTTCTTTTGTTAGGTTTATATACCTCCTTATCATCACCATGATGTTCATCATGTTCATCATCATGATTAGTCTTATCCTTGTTAGGACATTCAAAGGTAAAGTGACCAATCTTACCATAGTTAAAGCATTTGAATGGAAACATACCCTTATACTTACCTAAATATTTTCTTAGTTTTATGAAAAACATGTATTCTATCTTATCATCATCAATTTCTATGTCAAAATCATCCTTGACCTTCTTATCTTGTGATATTTTCTTAGCTTTGAATGTAGTTTCCTTCTTGGAAGGTCTTCCATCACTTGTTATCATTTCATAGGTAGTCAAGATGCCATGAAGCTCATCCATCTATAGTATGTCAAGATCTTTGATCTCTTCTACAATAGATAGCTTTGAATAAAACTTATATGTTAGGGATATTAATACCTTTTAAACTCTAGTTGACTCTTTTAACTTTTCTACTAGACCTCTGATGACATTTACCACTTCATCTACTCTTAACAAATAAGATGTAGTGCTTTCATCCTCCTTCATTCTAAAAATTTCAAACTACCTTTGGTGGGTATATAAGTTTTCCAGCTTGACTTTGGTGTCTTCATATATGGTCTAAAATTTGTCCCAAATACTTTTGGTTTTAGCATAATGTATGACCTTTACAAATTATACCTTTGAAAGACCACGTAGGGTGACATTCATTGCCTTAGAGTTATTCTCATTTACCTTCTTAATTGTTACATCAATTGGTGGTGTAAAAGTTAGAGTGAATACATCAATAATAGATTACCATATGCCATAACCTAAGGAAATTAGATAGGTATTCATTTTGATTCTCCAAACTATGTAGTTAGTTCCATTGAAGAGAGGAGCCTTATTGTTTGAGAAACATCATTGTACTTATTGACTAGACATGTTTATGCTTCAAGGATCTCCTTCAAGCTATTAGGCCTACTTCAAAGGACCAAGATATGATACCAATTATTGTAAGAAAAATGACTATGAAGGGGTGGGTGAATCAGTCTTTAAAAATTTTCAAATAATTACCCTTAAACATTCATGAATCATTCAAAGTAACTTAGTGATCTAAAAATGAATTAAGTACCAATCACATGAGCATGAAACAAGATAACTCATCACATATGTGAGAAACCCTCATAGAGAATAAAACCCACTAAAACAAAGCTTGGAAAAACTATCCTATAAGACAAATGTATAAAATTTACTTGATCACCAACCCAACATGGAGCACCAACCCCAAATTTATCAAGAACCCACTTGATTTTAGCAAACGCCCACTTACTAGGAGGATACAACCCCTTATGAGTAAGAACTAAATTAGTCAAGGGATACTTATACAAGAACCAATATGAAAGGTAGATTGAACTCCATCTTGACCAAGCACCAACTTATCTAATACCATTTCTAAAATCAATAACCTACAAGGAACCTTCAACTCCCTTTTTGACCAAGCACAAACTCAATCAATTACATTTGTTTCCACTCAGCTCTTTATCTACTCTATTTGAAATATATACACTATCATACATTAGGAAAATATCTCTAATGTAAATTTTATATCCTATAAATATAAATCAACATATAATTATCACTCCTTCAGCTCTACTCCACTTGATCTCTCTCAAAACTGCCTCTAAGCTTCTTTGCTCAACTAGCTCTTTTTAAGATTGAATTGGTCGTATTACCTTGTTTTACTATTTTTGAGAAACTAAGGATTTAATTTACTAATTAGTAAAGAGGTATGGATTAATTTGGAAAATATGTAAATATAGTATGCCTTAATTAACCTACTAATTTATTTAATCTAAAAGTGCTTAATTGACTTCTAAAAATAGTAAACAAGGGGATAGAGAGTGAACTTAGCTAATTTCTAGACTAAGATGGAAGATTTTGGAACTAAAAATTGTTAAGCTGACTGGGTAGTCTATAAAAAATAGGACCTAAAAGTCTATTTTTTTCTTGGATAGTAGCACCAGAAATTAGACACTTAGAGGTCTAGTGCTATAGTCTTATTTTAAGTGTTATAGTCCCTTTGATCTACTTATTTTAAGCTTTTTGGGTTCTATTATGATACTTTGAGAGCCTTGATATTTAGAATCTCAGGTCTCAATCATACATGAAGATCTATTCAACTAATTTTATTCTTTAGGGTCCTAGTTCCTCCTTAGGATTGACATGTGGTCTTGAATCAACTAGAAAAAGGGGTTAGTGTGTATTATGCACTAAATATAAGATCACACCCCATGTGTGGGCATGCTACCTACATAATAATACTCCAAGGAGGGATCAAGGCCAATATAGTTCTCTCAAATTGAATGTGTATTTTCTAATCCTATGTATGTAATGCAAATATTATACAAATCTAAGCAAGATTGAGATGACTCATGACTTATTCAGGAGCTTGAGTAGGTTAGAAATAAAAATGATTAGTTGTATGTAGAGAATAAGAAGATTTGATTGAGTGTTCTTAGTGTATTTATAGATTGTGCTATTTGAATGATTACCAACCCTTCTAAATGACATTTAAATGGGATTTTATAGGGAAACTAATGATCTTGGGTTAGATGACTTCGTGTTAGGCTGATAGGGAAAAAATAAGGATATGAGGAAATCTAACCATTTGAGGCTAAGAGTAACTTGAAAAATAGTGATGGAAAGTGGACACCCTAGGGTACAGTGCTATAGTCTAACTTACGGTACTATTATCTAAGGGGATAGGGACTTTAGGGGACAATTTTGTCCCTAGAAGAGGATTCTAGGGTGGCAAGGGCTGATTTAGGAGTCTTCGGGTGACTGAGAAGTAGTGAAAACATGCCTAGTGGGTTGTGTAAGAAAGAAAGAAAGGCTTATGGTTTTGAAGTCATAATTCATGCTCAATTTGTAAAAGATGCATTTTTATGTGATTCCATTCCCCCCCCCCCCACCGCCCCACCTTTATTATAAGTATTTAGCTAAGCAAAATACTCGGATAAAGGAGAAAAAATAGAAGCATACCTGAACTTACCTTTGAATTTAATCCCAATAAGTTGTGTGATGTTGGGTTTATGCATGGTGAGAGCATGTTGTACTATGTGAATCTATAAACAAGGAAAGTGAAAGTAGATCAATTCTTACTAGATATGCTATATCTAAAATAAGAACATATAAAGCTAGGTAAAGAGAGAGAAAAGAAGAGAAAGGAATGAATACACCTCACTGAGTACATGAACCAATACAAAACTCATTATGCTACTAGGTTATGTTGAGTGATGTTGGATAAATATTGAATCAAGAGTTATATCGATGGATGAGTTGAATTCTCAATCCCCTAAAAGGTTGATCAAGAATGCAAAAGTAGGACCTTTGGCTCCATCATCACCAACTATGTAAAGTTAATGAATCATGTGTGTGTTAGTCAATGTCTAGACTATATGTTCAATCCCTCTAAATAGGTGGCTCAAGAACATAAAGGTTAGCTAGAGATTTGGATCCATCATTGCCTCATGATGTGAATTAAAAAAATATATATACTAAAATAAGCTAAATGTCATATGAGATGGATTATGAAGCTCATAAATGTTTTTTAATCTAAAAGTGTTGGCATGGATAGCTGAATGTAAGTGAAAACTAGGCCAATGTTGGCCACTTTGAAAGATGGAGATTGGAACTCGTATAAAAATCCACTCCAAAACTAGGATGAAGTTAAGAACTTGGGTACTTAAGAAACAAAATTACATGAAATTTTACTTGAAATTAATTCCAACCACCTACAGATGGAATAAGGCATACAACTGATAGGAATATACAAGAAAATGTAATGAACTCAAAAAAGAGAAGGCTCATGTTCTGTGCACATTGCCCTCAATAATTGGTGTCTAGAACATAGATTCTAATATAAGAGTTGTATCAATTACCATGTCTGAACTATAAGTGGAAACCCTCATGTCACTCATGATTCCCCTTATATCTAGATTCTCTAATCAGAAAAGTGCTAAAAACTACTAGATTATAAATTATATTGTTATGGAAAAATTGAGACTAAACTCACCCCTCTACCTGAGTCTAAAAAAATTGGAAATTCTATTGTCTGGACACTATCACCAAAAATTGGACACTTTGGGGTTTAGTGATATAGTCCCATTTTTGGTGCTATTGTCCAAAGCTAATACTAAAAACTAGACTATGTTCTTTGTTGTCTACCTAATCTATCCTACTTGTACTAAATTCTAGAATTTGGATTAAACTAGTCTAAAACTACATTTTGTTTACCAATAAAAGCTATGATCTCTGTGATAAAACCCATATTTATTTCCCCTTATTTTGAGGGTAGGAATGAAGACCCTAAAATGAATTCCCTCAAAAAAATTAGCCCTACAAGTGTGTTAAGCTGTGAAAATGTTTGATATAGCATTGGTATTCATGATCTCAAGATATAACAAAAGTTGTAAAGAGAGATTATTATATCTACAGGGGTATGCCTAGATAGATATAACAATGTAATAACATGTGTATAAGAGAAAGATGGAATGTGATATTTTAGTTGTTAGTATCATGGTGTGATAGAGCATGATGCCCATCATGGCATATAATAAGTAAGGTAAATTCATGATTGGAATCATGACATTGCACACAAAGAGAAATGATCAAGCCAAAAAGCATACAAAGAAAGAAGCAAGAAACACACAAGGGTGGTGAAGGGGCCAAATAATCATGCAAGGCATATAAGGCATGTTCAAACACTACATACACACATAAAATGAACAAGCAAAGAGTGGAATAAGGGCCACAAGCACATAGAAAGGCACACACAAAGGACATTAGCAAATGTCCAAAAGCACACACATATAGACAAGAGCAGAGGACATTTGTCAAATGTCTTAAAATGCAAAAGGGAGAAAATAGGAACTAAAAAATACAAACACATCTAGCTAATCAAAGTGAAGAGTGAAAGCATGCAAAGTACTAGAAGAAGTAAACATGCATCCAACTATAAAAAGTGAGAAGAAAGAGTATACAAGATATGTAATACAAGACTATTATATATTCTATGAAATATAAAAGTGTGATAAATTTAAGTGGATGTTGATGTAATATCTATGTAAGCAAGTAAGGAACATACTACAATAAGATGTATAAAGTGTGTAGTGTAAGAATGACATAAGTTGGATGGTGTAGTCATGTAGATTATGTCCCCAGTGGGTAGATGTATCGATATGTAGCTAGAATGTAGATGTAAGATTCCCCCTTAATGGGTGGGGTAAAGAAATCAAGGATCCGGATGCATTGTACACATTTAAAAGAAGATCAATTGAATCTTGGTAATATAGATAAATTGACAAACAAGTAGCATAAAACAATGTAATGTAAGTCTAGTAGAGCATTTTAGTAATGTAAGAACATATATGATGCATGCAATTGACATATTTTTGTATTTTTTTTAAGTTTGTATTGTTTTGTTATTTTTGGAATAATCTATGCACAATCATGCAAAAGATACTATGTACAGGCAATGTGATAAAGAAAATTATGTAAAAACATAACATCATAATATAATAGATACTAGGCTAGGGGTGGGAAAGGATCTAGAGATGGAGGCTATTGGTGATAAAAATGGAGTATATTATGACCATCATCAAGTGCATCAAGATCATCATCATTAATATCATCATATGCTAGAAATGTTGTGTTTGTGTTATTATCAACTCAAAGATGAACTGAAGGTTGCTTTGGTAGTGGAGATGGTATGGTTGCTCTTAGTCATTTATCCCTATTGGTGATTGATTTTATTAGAAGTGGTGTTGGTACTGTTAGTGGAATTGTGATTTGAATAATACCTCAATTTTGTAGTTTATCTAATCATTATTGTAAAGATATACATGAGTCAGTATCATGGTTGGTGATCCTGTGAAAAAGGAAGAATGGCCTACCTTCTTTTTGTGACAATATATTGATATATCTATGTTGTACTATAAGAAGCTTGATTAATTTATGATCGAGTAATATCTATAGCAAAATCTATGTTTGATGTTGTGTACTATCTACCTAGATCTGAATGACTATCCTTCTCATTGTAGAAGTGACCATGTTAACTATAGAATTCTTAATAAGTGATCTAGAATCATCTTGATATTCTCTTGGGTTAACTACTGTAAGGTTTAATCCACATAGATAATCATCTGTGAGTGTGGGTGTTGTATCAACATTATCTGAGGTAGCCTGGGAATCTATATCAACATCATGCACATAATATAAATTGGAATTTACCACAAGGGGTACCTATGATATATAAGTCTTAGTAATTGTAGTATGAGAAGGTGATGTACTGGGAGACTATCTGTATTAGTCTAAGGCACTATATCTGTGGGAGAAATTAGCACTATTGAAATTTTTGTTGGTGATGGTGTAAGTGTAATAGGTTTTTTTTATAGTGACTGCTAGAGTGACTAGAGCTATTATAATTGGTTGAGAAGCTGGAGTTTGTGAAATATAAGATGTGTTAGTTTCTCCCAACTCATATCTACGTATTTTATCTAGAGGAATATGATGAGGTGGTGACTACATAGTAAGAGAAGGTGTCTCATCTATAAAAATAGTTTAAGATGACTATATAACTTGATAGTATCTAAATTGTTGATTATCTACTAGACACATATAGATATATCCATCATAAATTAACTTGACACATCGATGTAGAGTAGAAGGAATGGATTTCATAGTGTGTATCAATGGTCATCCAAGTAAAATATTATAACGAAGAGGACTAGGCATAACCTAAAACTAGGTAGTAAGGGTTTTTGGCCCTACTATGATATCTAATGCAATTGTACCCAATGTTTATCATGGTATATCATCAAACCCTTTAATGGTCTTATATGATTTTTAGATGGATGCCATATCTACACCCATAGCCTATAAGAATGTGATATTACATATATTTATTTTGGCATCACTATCAACTAAAAATCTCTTTACTGCACTAGTTTTCATTTGAATATGTATGAATAGTGGTAAATTTTGATCTATAATTGTCTGATATGGTGTGTCACCTTTATCAAAATAAAAGGCATCTTTGATAGTTTTTAGTTTATTAACCATAGATGCAAAATAATTAGGCTTAGAGTTAGTTGGCATGAAAGTTTGAGTGAGTACCTGATAAAGAATGTTCTTTAAATACATTATCTTTTTGGAGAATTCTAACATTAAAATTTTTATTGGAGTATTATGTAACTGATTAACAATATCATATGGCTTGGTTGCATTTAATTGTGTAATAATCTTGGGTTAGGGATAAGATGGAATAGGTGGATTGTGGGGCTCCTAGGTGGGCAGAGGAGGGATAATGACACGTCGAGTAACATTTCTAACCACATTATCCATTATCTATATAGGAATAGTAGTGTGTGTAGGAGGAGAGTGTAGATAATTGATAGGGCAGGGAAGAGGAGGGATGAAGGGTGCTAGCTGGGATCTTTGGTGATGGGTAGTAACCTATGGGACGGTGAAATCAACCATGCAATAGTAGTCATTATGGAAGATAGGTTCCATGGGAGATGGGGCAAGAAGTGTCTTAACATATATAATAATAGATTGTTGAATATCATTCCATACTATAAAAAGTAAACAAGCAAATCAAAGAATGAAACTTTGTACTAACATGTGATAAACCTCATCATTCATGTACATGATAGGGCCTATTATAGTTTCCTTATTATTTTCAATAAATGTAAGAAAAATTTGTGAATAAGTAACATTTTTTCAATTTGGCTATGTATGTAAGGTGATACCTCAAGATGCAATAGGACCTAGTGTATGCACCTACGTATTTTTTAGGAATATTATTTTCACAATACTATGAACTTTTGAATTTGAAAATGATTTTCTTATTTTAATATTCAATCAAAATTTATGATAAATAAGAGGAATATTCTAAAAAATGACTAGAATTTAAGTGATGTAACTAAGGTTTGAAATGACTTTCTTTAAAAATTAATGCAACAATTTGAAAATTTTACTAAGAATTATTAGATTTGAATTGAAATATATTAGGAAAAATATTAAAATATTTCTAAAATTATCAAAATAATTTTCCTAATGGTCTGGAAGTGGTTTCATGCAAAAAGGACCAGTATGTGAAAACTAGGGTTTTAGTGAATTATTGAAAATATTGCACTTAAATTTATAGCTTACTAATTTTTAAATTGTGGAAAAATAAAAAAAATATGAAAAAAAATCAAAAATAAATATCCCTAGGGTTTCTAGGGTTTTTATGTGAAGATTTGAAGTAAGTCGGGTTCACCAAATGTTTTACTATTTTTGGAAAACTAAGGGATTAATTTACTAATTAGTAAAGAGTTTTGGATTAATCTATAAAATATGTGAATATAGTATGCCCTAATTAACCAACTAATTTATTGAATCTGTAAGTGCTTAATTGATTTCTAAAAATAGAAAACAAGGGGATAGAGAGTGAACTTAGCTGATTTTTTGACTGAGATTGAGGATTTTAGAACTACAAATTATTCAAATGATTGGGTAGACTATAAAAAACAAGACCCAAAACTCCATTTTTTACCTAGAGAGTAGCACCAAAAACTAGACACTTGGAGGCTCAACACTATAGTCTTATTTTTAGTGATATAGTCCCTCTAATCTACTTATTTTGAGGTTTTTAGGATCTATTCTAATGCTTTAAGAGGCTCTGTATCTAGAATCTTAGGTCTCAATCATCCATAAAGTTTCATGTACAACTGATTCTATCCTTTAGGGTCCTAGTTCTTCCTTAGGATTGACAAGTGGTCTTGAATCAGATAGAAAAATGGGTTGGTGTGTATTATGCACTAAACATATGATCACACCCCATGTGTGGGCATGCTACCTACATACCAATACTCTGAGGAGGGATCAAGGCTAATGTATTTCTCCCAATTTTAATCTATACTATAGAATATTATGTATACAATGCATGTATTATACAAATCTGGGCAAGATTGATATGACTCATGACTTGTGTGGGAGCTTGAGTAGGATATAAATAACAATGGTTGGTTGTATGTAGAGAATAGGAATATTTTCTTGAGTGTGCTTACTATATTTCTAGCTCATGCCTTTTGAATGAGTGCCAACCCTTCTAAATGACCCTTGAATAGGATTTTATAGGGAAACTAATGATCCTAGGTTAGATGACTTCATGTTAGGCTAATAGAGAAAAAGATAAGTTTCTAGGGAAATCTGACCATTTGAGGCTAAGAGTGACTTGGAAAATACCAATGGAAAGTGGACACCCTAGGGTCTAGTGTTATAGTCCAACTTATGGTGCTATTTTCTAAGGGAATAGGGACCTTAGGGGATAGATTTCTGCCTAGGAGAGGAGTCTAGGGTAGTTGGGGATGATTTAGGAAGGATTTGGGTGACTGGGAAGTAGTGAAAACATGCCTAGTGGGTTGTGTAAGCAAGCAGGAAAGACCTATGGTTTTGAAGTCACAAGTCATGCTCAAGTTGTACAAATTATATTTTTATGTGATTATAGACCTTGATATTCAATTGAGAAAAACTTGTATGATATTCATTAAATGATTATCTTCTCGCTCTTAATGTTTTAAAACATGTTACCCAACATCTTTAGGTTCATTGATTTATCAATCCATTCACTTTCTCTCTACTTATCCAAATAGGCCTAAAATGCCTAGCTTATATACAAGACTCTTACTCACACACCTCTTGGTCATCCATACACACTAACCACCTTTGGTTGATTACATAATATATATTAACATATGTTACAAACATGAATCAATCATAATTAGTTCACCAAAACACCTCATAATCCTTATTACTTCTTTAGGTCTCAACCACCTTCATGAAACCCCTCAATATTACTCAGTCCTATTAGGCATGTGTACACCAAAAAGTTTTAATTTCAACATTAAAGATCAAACATACTTGAGGCACTAAATAATTATAAAAAATACATAAATATAATATACATGACATTAGGGTCATTACCAAATGCATTACATACTTTCAATCAGAGCTTAAGGCTTCAAGATCAACTCATCAAAACACTCACTCAGAATTGCTAGAATACTCAAAACATAGTCATGAAATATTTGACCTCCAATACCTATATGAACACTTTAAAATAATAATAATTAATTTAAATTATTATCAAAAATATTTATAATATACTCAAATAGAAAACTCATATTGTCTAATGACAAAATATTGGTCTTTTAGACCAATATCATGACCTTATATCTTATAGACCAAACTGAACCAAACAAGCCATTTTGGCTTCAAAAATTTCATCTATTTTCCTAACCTCCAAACATTACTAAAATAATTAACATTAAACACAAGTCCTAAACATCTCCATGCACTTGGTTTCATCATTCTAACATCGAAACACACTTAACTTCATATTGTCATCTTTGTCGAGTTTTTACACTATTTGCTTCATTAGACCTGTCATTGACTAGCCTACTTGGATCACCAATTTTAAACACCAAAATCATATAAAATATCTAAAAACCATAATGGACATGAAATATTTATTTATAAATTCTTTCTCCACCAATTTAGCTACTTTGACCAAGTCAACTTTTGACTAATACTTCTTCACAAACAAGCCCTTTCTTGTAGAGTATTCTCACTTATGTAAAAATTAAATACTACCTATAAGTGCCTAAGAGATTAAAATACAATATAAAATTGGTTTCCTAATCATTTAAATCCATTATAAGCTGATTTGAGTAAGATCTTTCAATTAGGTCCTTATTAGGGTTTTAGGGAGGTTCAACACAGGTTTTAGATTTAACGATTATTCATAAAGGATTACCCTTAAAATATAAAAACCAATGTATATATATCTTATATAAGACCCTTAAAAATATATATTTAATATATCAAGTTCCTATGAAAAGGTTATATGTGTCAGCATACACCTAAAAGTCCTCGGGTTGGCATACCTTCATTATGTGTACTTGAAAGACTTCAAAACCACTTTCCATGCATTTTACTAAAAACCATAACCTCATCCTTCATGATAAATCCTAAAAATAAGTTATTTACCTTTATACATGATCTTATTCACACATTAACCTTTAAATATGATCATCATGCCTCATTAGGCTAGGTAGAGCTAAAGAATGGTCTAGGTGTAGACCAAGACTGAAAGACCTTCCTTCAAAGACTCACTTTGAAACACTTATGATTAAATACACACCTTATTCTCATGATCACATATCCTTCAAAACCTCTCACATTCTTGAGTTCACTTACCTTATCATACCATCAGCTCATACCTTCATCATGCCATGACTAAGCTCAAGCTTCCAATGCACTTGACACCTTGATATGTTCCTTCCATTTCATGACCTCAACAAAAAATCAAACAAGCAAAACTTATACATCAAAAAATACTCATATCTCTACATAATTCTCTTTTTTATTACAACACTATCTTAATAACCTCAATGATAATGATCTCTCAATGGTCATTATCACATCACATACCTTTACTCATTAATTTTACTATGCTTCCTTCACATGGCTCACCCTAAAACTCTTCATGTCATGACTATGCCACATTATGCACATACATTCCTTTACACATACCTATTCATATCATGACTTAAATGACATTTATAGATATTTTCAAACATTTTTCTTCCTTTGTAGACATTATTTGTCTTGAAAACACTCTTTTATGACCTATACCCTCCATACTCACAACATTCATTACAACTCTCATGCATGTAACACTCGCTCTTTCATTAATGGCCTTACTCATGACAAATATTATGACCACACTCTTCTCTTCTTTTGATGACACTCTTCTCTCTTATGGAAACACTCATGGTAACATTCTTTTCTCTCATGCACCTACTCTTTCATGTACCTTGACATATCACATACTACCATTTATCCTTAGTCTCCTTTGACATCAACGTTCACAAGATACTTCTTTATATCATGCACAATAAATCTTGAAATATAAACATTTGACATCAACCTTGACATCAATGACAATATAATCTTGACATGATACATCTTTGTCATCAATCCTAACATCAACCTTGACATCAATGACCATTATGCCTTCACATGATGCACACTTTTAACATCAATGACAATAACATGCCAACAAGGTACAATATATTGTTCATGAAATCAATGTTCTACACCTTAATAACATATCCACAATTTTCACCAATAAAAACATAACTAAATGACCTTTTTCATAATTTTTGTTAATAAATGCATAAGTTAACTATTGGTAAACTTTAAATATTTTAATGCCCAAAAAATAATAATTTTTTACTGATAGATAATGCATAGTTTAATCAAAGTTTAGATGAAAATTATTTATTTAGTTATCCCTTTGGGACTAATAACCATTTATCTACCCATGTAAAAGAATCTAAATTTTATAATAGTGCATGTTCATCCTTCATGAATTTATTCACATCACTAGCTAACATTATCTCCTTGAAAAATATCAAAAAGAAAAATTATCTCTTAGATATGACTATAAGTGATAAAATTTTACCCTATCCTATCCCATCCAAGGGCTTCAAACCCATCACAAAAGTCTAATAAAAAATTATTTCATAAAAAAAATTGAAGTTTGTAAATTACTTGACATCGTAGATGTATAAATAATTATTAAAAATTTTAAACTAAAGGTTGTAGTAAAAATACTCGTCAAATAATTTATAACCCCATATAATTGGTAGTCAAGTCTCTATAGGGTAGGAATCCCAAAAATTACATAAAATACCCAAAACTAAAAATGTAATGCACATTTTGATATGATGGAAAGTGTTTGAACGTTAAATTTGAAATTTGAATGGAAAATTCCTCTCAATTTATTGTAAAAATGGTTGCATGACACTTCATTTATTTTATCCCTCATCCAAATTTAGGGTGAGTTTTTATGCATCATCTAAATTGGAAAATGAATTGAAATTATGCTAGCATCCTCCTTTGCTTTGTGTCTTTTTTTTTTTATTGTTTTTCATAGGTGGGTATTGGGCTTTGGAATAAAACCTTACAATAGTTCATGAATGTGTTCTAGAGTAATGAAAAATGCATTTTTTTCCTTAAATGTTTACTACTTTGGTATCATGGAATGGATAACAATGTTAAGTATTAACCTTCATTCCTTTGCCTTCACCTAAATTTGAAGCATGCCCTTTGAAAAAATTAAACAAGACACACTCAAACCCATAGTAGGTAAACCTCATTACCTTACTAGTAACTTTAGGATTTTTTCAAATATATATCTTATTATGATTTTTTTTTTGTTTTAAAATTGAAACTAGAGTTTATTTCTTAACTCAATTTTAGGATTTATATTTTACAGATAGTACCCACACCAAAACTCAACAAGTATGTTTTTATTTTCCAATTTTTACATTATTCATGATGTGTTGGTTATAAAAAAGGTAGAATTAGAGGTACAATAATTGAGAGGGGTGCGGGGGGGGGGGGGGGGGGGGGGGGGGGGGGTGGGGGGTGGGGCTGAGGGGATTGAATCAGTGATTCAAGATAATCCAAAATTCAATTCCAATCCTTTCAAACCCTTAATTAATCACCACAAGCATTCATAAAGCATATAAGCAATTCATAACAATGAACAAGAAATATGATAGAAGATTAAACACAACATATGAATTATGTGGGAAACCCTCATGGGGAATAAAATCCACTCTCAATCCTACAAATACATGGACTACTAGTCTTATAAAATGATCACAAACATGCAACCTTTTATTGAAGCACCAACTTCACAAGGAGCACCTACTCCTAAGCATGAACAACCACCAACTTGTTCTAAATGTTGAGCACCCATACAAAACCTATGAGATAAATAGATATAAAAATATGATTTACCTTAAATATGATGTAAAAATAATGTATAACACCTCTCTTTCAACCCTTCACACTCTCAAGCTTGCACACACAAGTAATGTATCTAAATTAATATTTTGGATCACTCTACACCTCTTCACTCACCTTTAATATTTAATATTGAAATTACACTATTATAACATTATAATTATGAAATAAATATCATACATACAATCCTCAACCTAATCTCCTCTTCAATCCATCCGCTAGGCACACTAATTCACTTTTTATTCATCACCAATCTAGAAACCATCACCTTTGATTTCACTCTTTATAGAGCCTTTCTGAATATAATATTCTTGATCAGCCATAATAATTACCTTAACCATTAAGGATTATATTAAACTAATAAATATCTCAATACCAGCCTCATAGGTTGGCCATATCATCTATGGGTAACCCTTAAGTAGCTACACCTTTCAAATAGGTCTTAGTAACACTTATATGTCTCATAGAGACTTATTCACTTATTTAACACTTCACCAAGAAAATTAGGGGAAAAAAACCACTCAAAATACATATCTTTATTCCACATTACCCCTAATATACCTTTAATTTATTATATCTATCACTATACTCCTTTGCATATGGACAGTCTACTCAAACATTAGTCTTATACACAAGAACACCATGAGAGAATAAATAGTCAACTTCTAGCCATTTATTCATATTGAATATGGATTGGTCAAACCTCCAAAATATACATATATGATACTTATGGAGTTTGAAACATTATATAATAGTTATTTCATCTTGAAACATTCAAACACCATCAAGATAAATACAAACATCCTTCTTGGGTCACTTGCAGAAGATGGTTAAACATAGTCAAATTTGAAACTTGATAATTAAAATTATATGAATATTCAAACCTTATAACCATTTAATTTGGATATCCCTTAGATTCCTTTATAAATATTATTTTTATAACACTATAAAATTTGTCATACATCAAAATATATAGCTCAAATAATACAAACTGATTTTCTTTTATTAATTTGAATATTCAAATTCCTATGGTCACTGTGTAATGCTAAAAATTTAGACAAATGTCTTCACCTAGTACCCCCCTAGAAAATTGATCAAATATGCTCTTCTAATCTCCTTTGGAGTTTCATAGTCTTTACTTTCAATCATTCTCTATTGATCTTTGATCTATGATTCCAAAATTATGACTGTTGGCAGCCTCATGTGCCTTCTGTGTATCCTGCTATTAGTGTCCACTCTTATACCATTTAGCATCCTTGTGTACCTTCTGTGTACCCTATTTTAAGTATCCACTCTAATTCCACTTGGAAACTCATTGATATTTATTGACTTTATTTACATCGAGATATGTTGCTAAATCATCATGTTTGTGACATATGTCACCATCTCATTCAATCTTAAGAACCTTTTACTTATTGACCTCATTCTCACTATTAGATATTCATATGCATGATTAAATGCTTGATTTTATAACCTTGATCCTATCGAGTGATTTTTTGACACTTGGTAGCCTTATAAAATGGTCACTTGATATTGCAAAAATGGCTAAGTATGGAAACTATTGAAATTTGCTTAGGAGGCCAACTTTGCACCTTGATATCTTTTGTTACACACCACCTCATGACCTGAAACATGAACCATAAGATATTGGTACAAAATTGATCAAACCCATATGACTAAATCCTTTCAAAACTACCATACATGTGAAGTATAATGTCATAAATCTGCTCACTCATCTTGATTTTCCAAGATGACTAAGAGAACCTAGACATTCATATGACTACTCTAATGAATTAATTTCACTTCCACAAGAGAAAAAATACCTATTTATATCTTATAGGAGATATAAAATAATAACATAACATAAACAACATTCTCTATCATCCCAAAGACTTGCATACATGATATACACTCTTAAATCCACCTAGAACCTATCAATTTTTCATTAATGCATTATATACTAAGAGCACCTTGAAATCAATGACAATCAATGCATCTCAAAAACATGCTCAATAAGTTCCCCCTTTTTCATTGATGGTAAAAACTTTTCATAATGTTCTTTCCCAAATTGAACATCTCCTTCATTCTAAATTTTCTCCCCCTTTGTCATTGATCGTAAACACTTTTCATAATTTTCTTTCTCGAAGTGAACATCTTCTTCATTCTGAACTTTCTCCCCCTTTGACATTAATGACAAAGGGTCTCTTTCTCAACATCCCAACTTGATCCTTGAAATTGAAAAATTATTCATAGAGTATATAAATCTCCCCCTAACATCATGCTTATCTCATATAACCTATTCTAAAACCATACTCAAACACACCACCTCTGTGTAATTGAAACATCTTACATATGCTCCCCCTCACTCTATGGATACCTTACATATTATCAATTGAAGAGAACATACCTCTATCTAAATTACTCCTTGATTCTTATCTTATAGAAAACATGCCCAAACTTCACATACTCCTCAAGAAACATGAGTTATCTCCCGCTCTTGTATTTATAGGTGCATCTAGTTCATTACCTAGACCATGCACACTTGATTCTACATATAACAAATGTCTCCTAAGAATCAGAGGTAGAGACACCCATTTATCATGAGAGACTAATAGTCCCAAAACTCAAGATACTCCCACATCTATATAATCTTACTTGAATTGATGTCTTACCTCATCATGAATGATTACATAACTACAATTTTTATTTTTAAATTATAGTCCTAATTAATCTCTTTGTCCATTTGGGTAGATAATGCTTGATCTTTGATACTTTAACTTGTTTCATGTTCTATCATGACAAGCAACCCATTCACCTCCTTAGGTCTACTTTCATTAGATATTATTTTCTTCATGTTAAGATCAATTTTATTTGATGTAAGAGACTAACCATTCCTACAAAACCTTGTTATGTGACCTCTCTCTTAACACTTGTAGCAAACCATACTTCTTAAGAAAAAATCATTATTTTTTACCTTGTTATGACAAAATCTTACAATGTGTCCCATTTCATAACAGTTGTGGCATTTAAATTTACTTACACTAAATCACTAATGATTCATATCATATTTTCAAGTAAATTCATTCCTTGAGGGTCTTTTACATTCTCTTGATTTATGACCAAATTGATTTCAAGATTAAAACTAACCATTGAAATTTGCATACCTTATAGCATTTGGTTGTCTTATAGGATTAGTTTTCAATATTTTAGTGCCATCATTCCTTGATTGGTTATTTACCTTTAAGGTCTAGTTCATGTTATCCTTCTCTTTGTCTTGATTTTCAACCTTTTTTTCATTTTCAAAACCTAGACCAAATCTATCACTTATAGACATTTGACTACTCAGAATGTTGTCAAGATAATTATCACTCTTTTTAAACTTTAAAAAATACCTTACCTTGCTAAATTTATTCTCCAACTAAACCTTCAATGAATCAATTTCAATCATATACTTGTAGCATTCATTTTATTTAGTTTTTAGGCTTGTAGATAGTTTCCAACTAAGCATTCAGATGCTTGACTATATCTTTATGTTCCCTGGTGTCATCATTTATTCTTTCCTCAAACATACTATAATTGTTCTTTATAGTCCCTGATTTATGACATCATCTTCTTGTTCTTTTTATTCTCAATATTCATATATTTAATATAATTCATCAATTTAGCCTCATTATGTACCTTAGTTTCTTTATTATTTGAATAATCAGCTACATCTTTGTTTGCTATGAGATCATATATTTTAGAGATACTTGCTTCTAACTTATGATATGTTTCAAGATTGCTCATAGCTTGATTTAGTTTCATCTATAAAGACTCCATCTCTGATTGATACATGATACTTTCTTCATCCTTACTCTATACCTCTTCATCAAGAGTACAAACTTGAGTTTTAAGCTATTGAGTGATCTCATCAATCTCCTTGGCTTCATTACGAAACCTTCCTTCAAAAAGGCCAATTTATTCCTCATAGGATTTGATCAAGGAATCTTGTTTTCTGTTCTTTCCTTGTAGTAGCTTCATTTCTTATATAGTGTTCAAATATTTGTCTTCAAGAGTGACTTTATCATCTTATTCCTCTGAGATATCTCCTCCAAAGATATCTATATGAAAATAACATTCACTTTCATCATCACTAAGAGCCATGAAAAACATCTCCTTATCCTCATTATGAAAAGAATCATCATGATCTGATGTGTTTTCATCTTGTTCTATAGATGAGTTACTATCTTATTCATGGTAAAGACTCTTATTGCCTTTGTATGATTCCTTATATCCATTTATCTTATTAAATCACTTTTTATACTTGTTAGGACCCTCAATTTTTTTGTGTTCATTCTCATGATTTTCATTATGAGCTTATTTGTGTTCAAACTTTCCTCTATTTTGGCATATAGATACAAAATGACCAACTTTACCTCATGAAAAACATTTAAAAGTAAGTTTCCCTTCATACTTACCTAATCCTACATTAAATTTCTTTACAATCATGACTTCAAATTGATCTTCATTAAGGTCAAAGTTTTCAAGAATTAACTTGTTATTTTTGGATTTTGTCTCCTTAATCACCTTGAAGGTTTCTTCCTTCTTTGGAGGTATTTCCTCATTGAATCCCATCTCATAGGAAGTAAGGATCCATTTAATTCATCCATCTTCATCTAAGTAAGATCATGACTTTCTTCTATAGTAAATACTTTTAAATCAAATTTGAGAGTTGGAGACCTCAATACCTTTTGTACTATAGTATCTTCTTCAATATTCTCTCCAAGACCTCTGATCATGTTTACTATCTCATCACCCCTTAAAATAAAATATGAAATAGTGTCTTCTTCCTTTATTTTGATGCCCTCAAATTGCCTCTGGTAAGTCTGTAATTTAGCTAACTTAACTTTTGAATATCCTTCATAGATAGTTTGTAATTTGACCTAAATTTCCTTGAAAATTTTATAATGGATAAATTTGGTGAACTTAATCTTTTAAATACCACAAATGATGACATTCATTGCATTTGAATTATTTTCACTTAACTTCTTATTTGCTACACTAGTTGGAGGAATAGTTGGTGTAGTACAACCATCCAAAATAGATTGTCAAATTTCAAACCCTAGAGACATGATGTATGTCCTCATTCTTACACTCTAAAAATCATAATATTACCCATTTAATATCTATGATTGATTTGTAGAGAAACCCTACACATGTTGACTTGCCATATTATACTTTTGATCACTTTTAAGTGATTAAACTTGCAAAGAAGGTATGGCTCTAATACCAATTATTATAGGTACAATCACTACCAAGGGGTTATTTAGTGATGCATGATAATATAAAATTCAATTCCAATCCTTTTAAACCCTCAATTAATCACCACAAGTAGTCATAAAGCATATAAGTCATTCATAATAATGAACAAGAAAGATGATGTAAGATCAATCACATAATACATGGATTATGTGGGAAACCATAATTAGTAATAAAAACCACTCTCAAGCCTTCAAACACATGAATTAATTGTCTTATAAAATGATCATAAAAGTGAGACATTTTAGTGAAACATTGACTTCACAAGGAGCACCCACCCTTAAGCATGAAAAAACAATAACTTTTTCTAGATATTGAGCACACACACAACACCTATGAAATAAATAGATCCATAAATTTTATTTAATTTAAATATTATGGATAAAAAATGTACAATACCTCTCTTTCTACCATTCACACTCTCAAGCTTGCACACACAAACAATGTATCCAAAACAACCTTTTGGATCACTCTACACCTCTTCGCTCATCATCAATATTTAATCTTGAAAATTCACTATTATAACATAAAAATTATGACATAAATACCATACATACAATAATCAAACTGATGTCCTTTTCAATCCATCTTCTAGGCACACTTATTCACTTGTCATTCATCACCAATCTAGAAACCATTGACTTTGATTTCACTCTTTATAGAACCTTTATGACTATCATCTTATTGGTTGGACATAATAATTTAATTAAACCTTAATTATTCTATTAAACTGAGATATATCTCAATACCACCCTCATAAGTTCACCATAGCATCCATGGGCCACCCTTGAGTAGCTACACCTTTCAAATAGGCCTTAATAACCATTATATGTCTCATGGAGACTTATCCACCTCTTTAACACCTCACCAAGAAAATGAGGAACATAATACCACTTCCAAATGTATATGTCTATTAAAAATTACCTATAATACACCTTAAATTGATTACATCCATCACTATACTCCTCTGCATATGCATAATCTACTCAAACATTAGTATTGTACATAAAAACACCATGAACAAATAAATAGTCAACTTATAGGCATTTTTTCATAGTGAAGATGGATTGTTAAAACCTCCAAAATATACATAGATAATACTCATGGAGTTTAAAACATTATATAATATTTAATTCACCTTGAAACATTTAAACACCATCAAGACAAATACAAACATCCTTATTGGGTCACTTGCTAAAGATGGTCTAACACATAGTCAACTTTGAAGTGCAATAACTACAATTGTATGAGTAATAAAACCTTATAATAAATTTATATGGATATAACTTGGAGTCATTTATAAATTTTGTTTTTATACCACTATCAAATTCATCATACATCAAAATATATAGCTCAAACAATACATATTGGTTTTCTTTTGGTAGTTTTAATATTCAAATTCCAATGGTCATTATGTAATACAAAAGCTTTAGACACACATATTCATCTTGTGACCCTATAAAATTGATTAAATATGCTCCATCTATCTCTCTAGGAGTCTCGTAGTCTTTACTTTTAATTTTTGGCCATTTATCTTTGATTTGTGCTTCTGAGATTGTGACACTTGATAGCCCCATGTTGTGCCTTTTGTGTATCCTACTATTAGTCTCTACTTTTATGACACTTAACAACCCTATGTACCTTATATGTACCTTAATTTTAGTCTCCAATATTTTTCCACTTGGTATCCCCATGTGTAATCTATTCTTATTGACTTATTGACTTTATTTGCATTGATGATTTATTACTAAATCACCATGTTTGTGACATATGTCACCATTGCATTCAATCTCAATAACCTTTTAATTATTGACCTCATGGTCACCATTAGATCTTAATTTTCATTATTTAAAAATCACTATTAGACTCTTTATCTAATCAAGAGAGTTTTCAACACTCAACAACCCTATAAAATAGACACTTGATATTGTAAAATTGGTGAAGTATGGAAACTATTAAAATCTACCTAGGAGGCCAACTTTTCACCTTGATATCTTTTGTTACACACCACATCATGACCTAAAAATCAAACCATAAAATCTTGGTAAAAATTTGATTAGACCCATGTGACCAAATTCTTTTGACACTACCATAAGTTTAAATGATGATGTCATAAATCTTCTCACTCAACTTGATTTACCAAGATGACTAGGAGAACATAAACATTCATATGACTATTCTAAAGAATTATTTTCACTTAAAAAAGATCACAAAGCCCTCTTTCCACCTTATATGACCTCTATAATAGGAACAAAACATCAACAACATTCTCTATCATCCCAATGACCTACACACATGATATACACTCTCAAATCTACTTAGAACTTTTCACTTTATCAGTAATGCATTATGTACTAAGATCACATTGACATCAATGATAATTAATGCATCTCAAGAACATGCTCAACAGGTAGTATGGAGGAATGTTTTTTTATACATAATATTTGAGGCTAAGTTTAGGTAAAGATACTTTTGATTCCTTTCTTGGGCTATGAATTTTATCAATGTATAAATTAATTTATCTTACTTTGTAATTATTCATGCCATGTGTCTATAAAAATTAATAATTTTAAATAAGTGGTTTCCTTAAAGCTAATGAATCTAATGAATGTAGTGAAGTTTTATTTATATGTTTAATTATGATTTAATTTTATGTTTTTAAAATATTTATCAATTTATAGGGTTTAAATTTATAAAAACATATTAGTTGCATTGGTTAGCTTAATAAGTTAATAATGCCCAATTTTTAAATAGTATTATCCATAAGTTAAGCACAACAAATATTAATTTACATATATAAATTAGTATTATATACAAGTAAAGTTAAATATGATGCATCTCTAATGTAAAAAGTAGAGGAAGAGAGAGCATGGTAGCATGTATCAGTGATGTGTATTTTTCCTTGTGGGCACTAAACTATGGACACCCGAATATACTATATATGCATAGGTGTGTTGCATGTGCTTGTGCATGAATAGGTGTGTTTAAGTATCAAATTAAAAAAATACAATAATAATAAATAATATATCTTTTACTCAATGTAATGTATAATCTATCTTTTACTTGGTTGGAGAGAGATTACCTTGACTCGGCTTATTATATGATCAAATATGACCACTCATTTTTAAAAATTATTCTTAATATCTATGAAGTGTATACTTGACATATTCCTATCATGTGTGAATTTTAAATATTTAAAAACAGAATCATCATAGAAGGGTTATTTGAATATATATCTTTCACATTAAAATTTAGACTAGCCCTTCAAATTTGATCACTAGTACATGTTGTCAAATTTTCCCCCATAAGTCAAATTATCACCCCATCATTTGAAACTTAGCATGTCATGCCAATTTTCCTTGTGAGCCAAAGTTGGTATTCATATTCCCTTGAGATAATGTCTATTGTGTTGTAATGATTCCTTGTAAGTTTTGTTCCTTGGTGCAATCTTTATCTATAGGTATAAGCCTTCAAAAATGATCAAAAGATGACATGAGCAAGCTTTGAAGAAACAAACCATCATAGGATGTCATGAAAACATAAAAGGGTTAGATTGATTGATAATTTAATAAGTGCACTTATAAATCCTTAAAATCTAAAAGGATCACATGTACATTAATTCCTTGATGCCAAGATCATACTCTATAAATTTCATGTCTTGATGAGTTTGCTATCTCAAGATATAAAGCTTTAAAGTTAGACTTGTAGAATGAAACAAGCACATAGATGTCAATTTTAATCTTCATGAAATATCCAAAGGTTTAATGTGAGAGGGAAAAGTTTTCAGCTATTGGGAGCTAAGATTAGATCTAATGGCATGTAGGTGCCTGATAGTGTCAATGGGTGTTGAGGATCCAATGGTAAAAATTAAAGCATACATCATAAAGATTTACAGTGAGTGGTGAGTTAAAAGGTTAGTGGGGTCCATAATAAAAATGCAAAGCTAATAAATTTCACATTCTAAAAGGTCAAAATCAAAGACCGATGCAGGGATACCAAGTGAAATGATCTCACAAGCTCATAGTAGATCTAATGATGTGCATCGACTAACAAGGTTAATAGGGTCGAGAAGATCAACGATGAGCATGAAATAATATAAAGTAGATCAACAATGAGCAATGAATCAAAAGGTTAATGAATCTTCAGAAAAAATGTGAAGGTGAAAAGTTTCATAACTATGATAATTATTAGATAGATCAATGATAAACATTTGTACTAAGAAAGATTTATGATGCACATGAGGTCAAGGATTCAAAGGACTAATATTAGGATCTCATAAAACAAATAAATAGATACTATTTGGCATAATATAAGAAGATTGTATCAAGATCAATGGTTAAAATTGAGAGATGATGCTAATTTGGTTGAGGTTAAACCAAATCCAATATTACAAAGAGATGCCATGAAGGTAGACACATCATTTTGATAGGTTCATAACCAAATCCATAAACATGATTATGACCCCTTTCTTCTATTATTGCATGCCAAAGATAAACTAGTAGGGATTAATAGATGCCACCAATATTAAAACTAAATCATTTGAGCTATTGTAACTACATCAATGCTGAAAGGAGATTATAAAAGATTGACCTAGCTATTTTATGGGATTTAACATAAAAATTCTATTAAAAAATGACTTGATTATACCATTTTAACCATAAGGATCATCATACAGACCAAAAATATATTGAAAGGGACTAATAAAGTTATCTTGGCCATTTTCTTGAAGTAGTCTTAGCATGATGATCCTTTCTAATGGAAACAATGTCAGATAATCAAAAATCTTGATCATAATGATCCCTTCTCCATC
Source organism: Torreya grandis (assembly GCA_037957365.1). Lineage (NCBI taxonomy): Eukaryota > Viridiplantae > Streptophyta > Pinopsida > Cupressales > Taxaceae > Torreya > Torreya grandis. Next base: position 1,443,943 of record JARHVA010004708.1, read on the forward strand.
ATTATATGCATTGGTCCCCATATATTTCATCCTTTCTACTATATATACAATATTCTAAGCCTTAAAATAGATCCTTCTCTATGGCATGACTAGACTCTGTCAAGATTTGCACTGTAACACCTATTTGATGCAATAAAAGATTGAATTACTTCATTGTGTAAACTGAGTTGAATTTTGTTCCATGAGTTCATTGATGTGGTTAAGTAAATATATGTGTTCCTTTCCTCTATCTAAGTTCCCTCACCTTATGTAGTGTTTTTCTAGTTCTTACAGGTCACTCTAAGTACATACATAGTCTGTTGGTTAGTGTGGAAATGGATAACTACCCTCTCATTCTAGGTTGATAGCTATTGAATGCCTTATAGTGAATGATTATGTGTAAAATAATCAAATATCTAATTAAGTGATGCATATCAATCTTAAAATCATCCTATAGTATGCCTTATGCAAGTAGAAGGGTCAAAACATTTGGTGCATCAACTCATCTCTATATGCTTTCATAGATTAGTATCAATCTCTCTCCCTTTTCCAAGAAAGAGGTTAGTTTAGGTCTAGTTTAGGTGATTGATCCAAAAGGAAGCCAAACTTATATAGAGTTTTGAACCAAATTTAGGTGACCCATGGCCTAGGGTTAGTCCCATGTTAGACTAGGTTTGAGAAAGAGGACCTCAACAATCCCCCTTCTCAGCTAGGGTGCAATCTATACCACTAATAGTTCTGCATGCCCAATGGGACATGTTTTATTTAAATAAATAAAATTTGGATCTAAAGAATAGAATCTATAGTATCAAAGGATATCCATCATCATTAAGAGATCAAGACCTTTAAATTTGTAGAGGTCATAGCATTGGCTAGACAACATTATCATGCCAAAGGTTACTACAAGATTAACAAGCAAAGGTATTCCCCTTGAATTCATTAAGCTACTTGTTGTTTCATATAATAAAGAAAGGTTTAATAAGATAAGACCTTATCCTCAAATGAAATATTCATCCTTTGGTCATCTTATTGCCTTAAGTAGTGTAATCCCTACTACCTAAATGGCTATCAAAAATCAAGTATCTATCCCATTCAATAGAGGTAGTCCATTAAACATAACCCAATATGATGATATTCCTATGTCTGATATTAAAAGCATTTCATTCCTTTTTGGAGAACATCAAACAACTACTATTGAGAACATCCAGGATGTTACTAACCTTTACTCCATTCACAATATTGTTGAAGATAATGTGGTTGTCAAGTTGCTTACTACTTTCAAGGGAAAAGAATTAGATTGGTATAAAAATATTCAATTAAATTCCATTACTACATGGGATAAGTTAGGAGTAGCCTTAGTCAGGAAATTTGAGGATAGGTTTGACCACCTATCTTTAGTTGAACAACTAACATAAATAGATCTCCTCATGAGTTCATGTTTGATTTTAACCTTAGATACCAAAATACATGGACTAGAATAACTAGCTTGATCAGACCATCCCCTAAATATGCCTTCTTATATTATTTAAAATCCCTTAATCTTAACATTAGTGTGATGATATAGTCCATGGGTGGTAATACCTTACCAAATGCTTATGAGATTTCAATAAGAGTAAAAAATAATTTGATACAGGTTGGTAATCTTTCTCCTAGGCCTCCAATGCATATATTCATAGATTTTCAATCTTTTACACCCCTTCAATTTCCTTAAATCCCATTGGTAGCTCCTATCCCATATCTTAAGGCTTAAGTTACAACCCCTTCTAGTAAAGTTAGTTAGATTGGAGAAATGAAAAATTTGTTACAATCTTTTGGGAATGAAATAGTTCAAATCAAAAGACATCAATCCTAGGGTAGGTCATATCAAGAACATAATCAGACCTCCTATCAGCCTTTTAGAGATCAAAGTCCTCCTTACCAAGGATTAAGGGAAAATAGACCACCCTACCAGGTGTAAGGAGCCATATTTCCAACAAATACATATGAATTTCTTGATCCTCATGTGCCTTCCCCATAAAAAGATATTTTTCCCACACTAACTCAAATTAATTTGATGCATGACTCAAAAAGGAAGCCCTCTAACCCCCATGATGTTTAGGGAATTACTATGCTACAAATGACTCAAGAAGAGTTTTCTCTTCAAGGGGCTTAGTATGTAGAGGTAAATTTGGTACCCTAAGGAGAGGCTCAAAAAGTCCAAAGATAGCCTGATGCCATTAATGTGAATTAGAAAATGGATGATTATGTTGCTTTAAATCATGGTGGTGAGACTAACAATTCAAATGGTCAAGTTGAAACTATAACTAGAGATAAGAGAAGAGCCATTGATGAGGATCAAAGAAATTCTTCTAGTGTTCTTATTATTTTTTCTAGTAATATTAAAGATCAAAATATTACCCCTACAACATAAAATCATAATGTAGAGGCTAGGAAGGTCCCTCAAATACCTCTAGTTCCTAAATAACTAGTGGTTTAAAAAATGCAACTAAAGGTTAGAAGATCTTCACTTAGCATAGTGGATCAGATGAATAAAACCAATGTCAAAATTATAATTTGGGATTCCCTTTCTATTCCAATAAAAAAGGATATGCTCATCCAAGATCTTTCGTCTTTTAAGGTGGCTCTCGATCTAGTTGAGAAACAAGTTGTTCTCTTAGCTAATTTAGACTAGCCAATGAAGCATCAAATAAAAAAGGCAAAAAAATGGTAAAATGGGATAAAGCTAAGGTAAATTCAAGTAAAAATCCTCCCTTATACCTCTCTTTGATAATTGGTGATTATTTAGTTCATAACTATATGGTGGATAGTGGAGCCAGTAGCACTATCATGCTTAAGCAAAATTTAGACAAGTTTGGTCTTGTCTATGAAACAAATACTAAAGGAGCATTTAAAATATATGGGTCACCAAAAAATGTATTAGGAATCATCAAATATCTAAATTTGACACTACATTATTTCCCCAATGTTACCATTCAACAAGATGTGGTTGTGGTGGACTTACCTCCCTACTTTACCATGTGTCTGTCAAGGGACTTAACTCAAGGATTGGAGGTTTTTTATTAGATTATTGTATGTATTTGATTTATAGGACTAGTTATGGTACTAAGGTAACCATACATTCTGAATTGATTACATGGTTCCATTTGGACCCATATATGCCAAGTGTTGTGAACACCAATTGCCTCATCTCAGATGAGGTGATAAAAGATAGTGTAGAAGAAAATGAATCACCTTTAGATGGGATCCCAATTTTTTTCCTAGATTATTGGGCTTATATCCCACATAAATATGATCCTTATAGGCTAATTTAAGAATAAATATTTTGTGTTTATTGCTTGCATGAGAAAGATGTACCAATTCTAGCCTTGATGAAGGATGATGAGTCTATTGATGGTCTTTGGTAATTGTACATTGATGGATCAAGGAATAAGCATGGAAAAAGGGATATAATTATGATTATTTATTCAATAAAACAAAGGTAATTCTAATCCATTAAGTTTTAATTTGGTTATTTAAATAATGTTATAGAATATGAGGCACTAGTTCATGGCTTACAATGGGTTAGGAAGATGAAAGTCAACACCTTAAAAGTCTTTGGTGGTGATAGTGAACTTGTATTTCACCAAGTGATATGTATTAATGTATGTAAAAACCCATTGATCAAATCTTATAATCATAGGGTATAGGACTTACTTGAAGATTTTTAAGCCTTCAACATTTAGGCAATACTAGGAGGTGATAAGAAATATGTAGATAGGTCAGCTTCCATAGGGGCACAATTTAGTATCCCAACTGATGTAAGAAGTGAAAAGGTTTAGTCACACATTAAGGTGGTTATAAAGCATTATTTTTAAGATAAAAATGATAATTGGTAAGTTTTTGAAGATGATAATCATATTATTAGATTCTTATAAGAGTAAGCTGGGTTTTCCTCAAGAAATTAGCCAAACTACTTGCAATAATATGGTGATCAAATAATTAAACTAAAGACAAATAAGTTGCCCAAGGGATTGGTCACACTTGAAAACATATTCATTGGTGATGATAAACTAAGGAAAGAGAATTCAACTTTATCAACAAAGGAAGAACATTATGGTAATGTGGAAGTTTCACTTAGTAAGAACCTAAAATTTGGGTAAGTTATGCACTTATTTAGAGAAGGAATATTTCATTGAGTTATGTGCAAGATTTGATTATTTATTTTCATGGAAATATAGTGATCTCAAGGGATTTGACAAAATTATAGTGCAACACACCATTGAGCTATAATATGAAACTAGTCCAATAAGGCAAAGACAAAGGTCTATTAACCCTAATATTAAGCCTTTGATGAGAGATGAACTTTATAAGATCATTGAGTCATCTATTATATTTATAATCAAGCACTCAAATTTGGTGCAAACCTTGCTCTAATATAAAAAATAATGGTGAAATTAGACTGTGTGTTGACTTCTATGACCTGAATAAGGCTTCCATTAAATACCACTATCCACTACCATCAATAGAATATATTCTATATTTGGTTGTAGGCTTAGAAAGGTTTTCCTTGTTAGATGTCTATAATGGTTACAATCAGGTTTTGGTAAAGGAATAACACCAATTCAAGACATCCTTCATCACAAAGTGGTGAACATTTACATATATAAAGATTCCCTTTGGTCTATCTAATGTTGAAACAAATTTTTAGAGGGCCATGGATATGGAATTGTAGGGCCTTCTTAACAAGTCTATGTTGTTTTATTTGGATGATATAACAATGTTTCCAAAGAATGCAAGAGAACACATAGTTCACCTAGAGCAAGTGTTTAAATGGTGTAGGAGATTTTGGGTATCCTCAAACCCCAAAAAGTATTTCTTATCAGTTTATGAAGGTAAGTTTATTGTTCATATAGTTTCAAATCATGGTTTAAACAAAGATCCATAAAGGATAGCTTCAATTCTTGTACTTTCCTTGCCTAAGCACAAAAGAGCTTTGCAAAGTTTCTTAGGGGAAATCAAATTTATCAGAAGATACATCTCAAAATTTTCCACTTTAGCTAAACCACTTATGGCCATGCTAAATAATAATCAAAGCTTCAACTGGTCTAAAGAAAGAGTAATAAGTTTTCAGGAGATTAAGAAATCCATGGCTAGTTCCCCTATGTTCATGAACCCAAATTTCTCAAAGGACTTCATTTTGTACACCTATGCTAATATTGACACCATTTCAGGCATTCTTATGAAGTAGAATCATGAGGATTTAGAGCAACCAATATCCTTCTATATTCAAGGCTTAGAAGAGTATGAATAGGGTACACTTTTGTTGAAAAGCATGTACTTTTTGTTATAAGATCCCTCAAGAAATATTGATACTTATTGTCTAACAATAAGATACAACTAATGGTTACACATCTAAGTGTCAAGGAGTTTCTCTTGAATAAGGACATGAATAAGAAGAGAGTTGGTTGGATAAAAAAGGTAATGAAGTGTGATGTGGAGATCAAATTCACAAAGTTGGTTAGAGGTAAAAGACTTTGTGAGCATCTAACTCAAGACATAAAAAAGACCAGTGAGGTGGTTATGGTGTCAAATAATAAAGAAGTTGTAAATGATCATACCTCACCTTATAGTTGGTATCATGATTTAGTAAATTATCTTTAGGATGATATTTATCCCTCTCATTTCACTCCTTTAAAAGGAAGATATTTCATATTGCAATCCATTCTATTTCTTCTTATTTATGGTGTTTGTTCAAGAAAGGCATCAATAACATATTGCTAAGATGAATTGAACAACATAAAAATGAAAGGACACTTGAATATTTTCATGATTGACATGGTGAGGGTTTTATTTAGCAAGGAACACATCCCACAAGATCATGAGAGGTGGGTATTATTGGCCAAACTTATTTGGTGATTGTCATGCATGGCTTAGGAAATGTAGACAATGTGTTATGTTTGTTGGAAAGGTAAAACTTGCAGCCTTACCTCTCCAAAAAATTATAGTGTATCATCACTTTGTTCAATGGGGATTATACTTTATTAGTCTCAGTAACACCCATTTAATCTCATGTCAAAAATGGATACTAACTTCCATAGACCACTTTACTAGATGGATAGAAGTAGTGCAATTAAAGGAAGAAAATGAATCCAATGTTCTAGATTTCTATAAAATTTTTCTTAATAGATTTGGAGTCCCTTCAACCATCATTTTTAACAATGTTGTGGCATTTTTGGGGTCTAAAATCAACCAATGGGCAGTTCAACACAGTGTCTTTATCATTACTTCATCAAATTATTATCCCTAAGGCAATGGCCTTGTTGATTCCACTAGAAAGAACCTATTAATGATCTTAAGAAGGACCATTAAAGATAATCAGAGGTCATGGCATCTCAAATTTAAGTGAGCTTTGTGGGCTGATAGGATCACCTATAAGAAGTCAATAGCCAACTCTCCCTATAAACTAGTATATGGTAAGGAAAAAATAATGAATATTAATCTTGAATTCCCTACCCTAGAATTGATGCATCAACTTGAGTTATTATAAAATGAACCTATGGAGGTCAGACATGCCAAGATTATGGATTTGGAAGAGACAAGACATTAATCCATGCTATCCATAAAAAGTCATTGAATAAAATTGAAGAGAGCTTTTGATAAATGAGCCTCTTCATGAAGTTTCAAAAAAGGAGATTTAGTCCTCAAGTGGGATGAGGATAGAGCTAAGCCAAGAAATCATACAAATTTTAACTCTCTTTGGAGTAGTCCATACATAATCTCTAGTCGCAAATTCCATAATGCCTTGAAACTTGAAAGGATGGATGACAAGGAGATTCTTATCCTAGTTAATGGGATACAAATGAAACATTGCGATTAAGGAAGCTAAGTTCCCTATATATAGTTAGTTTGATTTGGCTTTCCTCCAAGTGTTATCCTACCACATTAGTTTTTTTTCTTTTGTTTTGTTTAGTTAGCTTCCCTATTTTTTGTGTTTCCCTTCTTATTTTGGTGGAATTATTGTCTTTGTAAGCCAAAGAATGTTGTTTACAACCATGAATCAAACTTACCATTATTTGTGAGTCTAAAATACATGTAGATGGTCTAGTCTTCAAACATAGCAGCCATGTTTCCCAGCTGATCATGAGAATATTGTCAATTTCATCCCCACAGGTCAAATTATCACCCCATCATTTAAAACTTATCATATCATGCTAGTTTTCCTTGTGGGCCAAATTTGGTCTTAATATTTCCTTGAGATAATATATTTTGTGCTCTAATGATCCCTATAAGTTTGGTTCCTTAGTGCAATATCCATCTATAAGTATAAGCATTCAAAGATGATTAGAGGATAACTTGAAAAGGATTTGAAAAACTAGACCATCACAAGACATCATGCAAAAATGAAGGGGTCAGCTTGATTATGCATTTAATAACTGAACTTAGAAATCCTTGAAAGTCAAAAGGGTCACTTAGAAATGAAGTAATTCACACCAAGATCATGCTCTATAAATTTCATGTCTTGATGAGCTTTCTATCTTAAGATATAAAGTTTGAAAGTTAGAATTTTAAAATGAAACAGGGGCACAAACTATTTCTATCTAATTTTTGCTTTTTCTTAAGTGTGAAAAGAAGAAACTAGTTAATAAGGGTATGGAAGAGACTTTGTTAAAGTATGTGCATTAAATCTAAGTGATTGTGGAGAGATCCTCTTTGGCTTGGGATGATGACCTTGATGCTTAATGAAGATGGTTGATGAAGATATTGTTATTGATGGAGCTTGAGGAAATTTTGTTAGAGCTTCATTTCTTTTAATTATTTAAATCCTCCAAGATGATGAACTCCAAAATGATGACCTCTTTCAAAAACCTGCAATAAGATTTTAAGAACCAAAGACTAACTTCTAACATAACCTTGGGTGAAGGAGAGGGGGGGGATATTTATAGCATATGTTGTGAAGAGTCATGCCAAAAGAGGAATAGTATAAGTATGGTGCCATTTTCTATGTGGTGGATGAATTAATCAAAATGAGGTAGGTGGGGATTCTCATTTGGGTTGGTGAGTGTCCCATTTGGGTTAAGAAGTCAAAAATGGGTGCCCTTTATCTTTCCAATATTACTAAAGATGTAGGTATCTTATTTTGAAGGTTAATTTCATGTGTGAAGGTAAAATACATGTTGAAAAATGGTCTCTTGAGGGGAAATTCACCATATTTTGAGGGGAGGGCCTTGTGATGCTTAAATGAGGTCATCAAGCACCTTGAAAAAGGGTCCCAAATGGGGTATGATGTCCCACATCAACCCAATTAAATTTTAAGCCATGTCACTTGCCATATCACCTCCAAAATCACCTTCCATGTCACATGCCATGTCACTTACCATGTCACATGCCAATTCACTTGCCATGTCATCATGAATAGTGACAATGGGTTCCATAGTGAATAGTAATTTTGAATAGTATTATGTGAATAGGAGAATAGTGATTTAGTTAGTTTAAGAGGGGTTGGTTAAGGGTTAAGAATTTTTAGGGGGTCTTTAGGGGGTCTTGAGTCATTTAGTCATAAAAAAGTATAGGTGTGTAGTTTTATAGTGTCTACATTTACCCCTTTTTGTTATACAACTTTGAATTAACAAGCTACAAAATAAAAATGAACTACTTGGTTAGAGGTCAAGGTTCCCTAAGTATGGGAGGAGATATTCCCCCTCAAACCAAGAGTCGATGAGGAAAGGTTGAATTAGGTGTAGGTTTGATAAGTAGTTGGTGGGGTGGCACTAGGTGGTGACACAAGGTAGTTGGGCATGTGAAATGCCAATGGTTCATAAAATGTGTGTAAGCACAATAGTCAATATTGTGCAGAGACTAAATCTTACATGTTGGTAATAATAAGGTCAGGTTATAGGATAAATTACAAGGTAATTGGTCCCTAACATTGGTCATAACTGATTAGGTTAGTGTTATCAAGTCTCCTAGATAGGGCCGGTGTTTACTCAAAAAATCGAGGGTATGAAGTGCTCTCAAGAAAAACACAAATGGTTTGGTTTTACAAAAGGTGGGGCAAATTTAAATGTTTGACATAGTAAAATTTATCTATATAGTCAAAAATACCAAGGCAAAGTCATCAAAAACTATACGATAAGGTCTGATAAAAAATGACCAATGTCAAGCTGGATATGTGTACATGGGTTGGTTGGTTGGAATGGGGTGGTGAGATGACTCCATATGCACTATAAAAGTGGATGTTACCTACATAGTTCCCTAGACATAATGTCCAAAATGAAATTCAAGCCTAATGTAGTTCTTCTGAGGTGAAGAGTGTTGGTTAACTTGGTTACCCCAATTTGATATTATGTAGTTAAGTCTGGTTGAAGGAGGTTAGAGAAAATGAAGTTCTAAAGGGTGGAAAATATGGGTATAAAATAGTTTTATGATTATTTGGGTAGAAACTATGGATGAGATTACCTAGGATGTAATTAGATTATTTCATCAACTATGTAAAAGGAATCTATAGCCATGGATAAGCAGGTTCAAGCATGAAATTTCTATCACCATTTAGAAAAAGGATAAATATGCTTTACCAAGCTTTAGAAAATATGGAACTACACTAATTTCCATGGTGACCTGATAGGTTCTTTCATCACCATCCAAATAGGTTGACATTGGGCACATTCACAATAATGTTGTTAACGAGCTAAACAAGGGTATTATTCAAGGATTCACGGAAGCAAAGTAGCTGAGTGCGTAAACGAGAAGTGGTGAAGATTCAAACCCTTAACCCTTGAGTCAATGGGGCCACAGAATAAGTAAGAATTTAGTTTTGAGAGAAAGACACTGAGAGGCATTAGAATATGGAGCAAGGTAAATAATAAAAATATTAATTAAATGAGGAATCAGGTTGAAGGAGGGATGAAAATAAATGGTATAAATGGAAAATTGAGAGGGAAAATAGAACAATGTGCAAACATAGATAGATTAGGGAGTTTAAAAGGAATGGGGTGTGAAATATGTCTAAAAGAGACCTAGGAGAAAATAATTTGGTGGAAGAGGTGACTCTTAGGATAGGTTACTAATTGGAATGTGATGAAAGAGTAGAGTTATTTCAAGGCATAAGAAGATGTAGTCTAGAAAGGGAGAATCAAGGGGAATTATGGGTGATAAGGTAGGGAATGTGAGAGGGTGTAGTTATCATCCCCATGAAAGTATCCAAAATATTCTATTTGAATGTGGTTTTAGTTTTAATTATAACATCTTCTAAGGTTAGAGTAAAAGGGGTTTAAAATAGGCAAGAGTAGAGGGGTGGGGAAAGAATCTTCATCCTGATGACTTAGTGGTTCTCAGGCTTGTTGGTTGGTCATATGAGCCCATGGTCCCAGAACTTTATTTGATAAAGCCATAGTATTGTTATATATCTCATATTAAACAAAAATCAAGTGGAAGACCTTTAAGGTCGTAGCATGATCAAAATGGGTAGAGGGTTCAAAAGGGAGAAAGGTGATAGGTAGGGCAAAGGGAGTAGCTAGAGAGGGACAAGAAGATAGGGTCTAATATCCACACACAAAGGCATTAAAGGAAGAAAGGGATGCACCTAAAGAAATGAACCTCACCATATTTTGTGCATTAAGGAAAGGGCGTGGAGAACACAAGGAAGAAGAGAAGGAGATGTATGTAAAAGTATTAGAACTAGTGATTGTACTCTAATGCGTGAGAAGGTGGAGTTCTATTGGGAGAGAATAAAGTATTTTCAATAAGGGATGAGGTGAAGGCAGACTAGGAGATAGATGAAGAAATAGGTAGAGAAAACAACAAGATCATAGATAAAGATGAAGGTAGATAAGGATAGAAGGAGCCAAGCATGGTCATATAAGGAAAAAGAAGGTTGGGAAGAGCAAGGAATGTCCTCAAAGGAGACAAAAAATGAAATTAAATAGAGAAGAGAGAAGAAAAATAAAATGTGGAAGATGGGGGATGAGGGATTCACTAAAGAATGATAGATTGGAGAGTTCAAAAGATGGGAAAATAAGTGCAACAATTGCAAAGGGTAAGTGGAGGATGATAAATATGAGAGGCCATGAAGGGTTTGAAAATAAGTCTAAAAACAAACCAAGGAGAAAATAATTTGGTGATGAAAATTAAAAATAAGGTAATAAATGGAAGAAAGGAAATAGGAGGAAAAGGGAATGAAATGAGGACACAAAAGGGATGATAGGAGAGTGAATAAGTAGGTGATATCTTGATCAAGGAAGCATGGATAATGATAGGTAAGGAGAAGAACAATGAAGCAAAGCAGATGGTGATTTTGGAGATGAGAATGGGATGGAAAATGGGAAAGGGGTTAAGAAAAATAATGGGAAGTAAAGGATGGGTGGGTAAGAAGGTGAAGAGAGAAGGTAGGCATCAATCTAGTTGTTAGAAGAGATTGAAAAGCTAAAGGGGTGATTAGAAGAGATTTTGAAGCCAAAAAGTGGTGAGGTTGTGAAGAAATAGGGGAACATAGTGAAAGGGCATGAGATAAAAATAAGGGATGATAAGAAGAAAAAAATAATTGAAGTAGGGATACAAAGCATAGATACTCACACAAATGTAAAAGATAAGTGAGTACCGAGATGGAAAGAGGAAAAGGGGAATGTAAAGGGAAAAATGCAAGATGAGATAAGAAGAAAAGGACAATTATGGAAGGCTTCTCAAATGATAAAGGCCCATTTAAAATTTATTTTTAGAGGAAATAAAGGAAGACAAAAAAGATGGGAAAAAAGCAAACAAGAAGAATGGAAAATGGGTATGGAGGGAAGAATGGAAAAATGGTAGAGAGTGGTGGTACACGTAAAGAAAGAGTGTAGCAATAGAGGAAAAATAAAGCTTGTAAGATGCATAGTATGATGTGGAATTGGTGAGGAAAAGAGAATGATAATGAAGTTACAAAAAATAGTCAAGGGTGAGGCGAGATGATGAGGATAGACAAAGAAGTTGAAGGGGATAAAGGGAAAGGTTGGTAATAAGGTGAAAGAGATTCATAAATTACAAAAGGTGGGTGGGAAATCAAGCTAAAAATCATTCAAAAGGAAATATGATATGGAGGCCAACAAAGTAGAGTAGTTGGTGGTTTAATAGGGGATAAGGCGGGTCAATGAGGAAGGCTATCAACCCTTGTGTTAAAAGAGATTGACAAGATATAAAAGTGGTTAAAAGAGATTGAAAAGATGGAGGAAGGTACGTGGTGAGGATATAGGTAGAGAAGAGGAAAAGTGATTAAATGAGAAGGGAAAATGAAGTAAATGATGTGGCCAAATTGACCTTAGTAACTAAGTGCTGCCTACATAGTCAAAGAAGACCTCATGCCAATGTAGTTCTTCCAGCAATGGGGGAAAAACTTAAAAGGATGTATTAAATAGTGTTAAAATATAAGTACACTAAAGAAATAATTTAAAGCTTCCTTGATGTAGGACACCCTAAGAAAGAGGGTGCTCTTAGTGGTGGAAATGAGTGAGAAGAAAAAGGGGATGGGAATTAGTAGTTAGTGGTCGAGCTACCCTTAGAAGTGAAGCAACTCCTGCATAGTCCATGGAAATTAGGCCAATGTAGTTCAACAAGGGTAGGATAAATAAGTGGGTTGGTTTGGGATGATAGATGATTTGGGTTTTGGTGAAAGTGATGAGGAAGGTGTATGGTGTATATTGGTGAATAGTCACCATAATAATCCCACATGCATTAGGAGGAGAAGATATGGATGGATAGGGTAGGATAAATAAGTGGGTAGCAATAGGCTAAGCATCAAAAATATCTTGTGATGGAGATAAACCAAAGAAGATGTGCCTTCATGAGGAAGTTATGCCTTTTGAAATTGTGTGATGGTACAAGCACAGTGTTGGCATCTATCACTATGAGCCAAGTTCTAGGAGGTGGGTGTCTATCTGGATCTACATAGTCACTTTAGCCAAGGTTCATCACCATTACGAGCTAATTTTTAATGGAAGTAGTGAAGTGATGATCTATAAATAATTTATTTAATGGTCAAGTAGATTCTACAAGGTATAAAATTGGTAGGGTGGTGAATGATAGAGGATGGATCATGCCTGAACCTAGAGCTACATGGGTAGGCTAGATGAAAGGTGGCCATGTCTACATCATCTATCCTAATTCCTTAGAACCAATGACTTAGGGTTCCACTTAAAATAGGCCCTAGTAGAAAGGATCTACATGGTCTAGGATATTGGTTATATAATTGAAGAAGATAATCATTCCCCTTCCATAGATGAATGCTCAGTTGGCATAAAATAAAAGACTACCATGTTTAAGCAATCACTACCAATGGTTGGGGTCTAATGTTTAGAGCTTGTGGCAATGGGATGGTAGTAAAAAGAGGGTATAGGGGATAGGAAGGTGAATGTCTTATTGTGAATTCATGGTGGCCTACTTATAATGGAAGAGTTTATACATCAATAAGCATTTGGGAGTTACCACCACCAGCAACAATGGTAGTTGTGAAGGTGTGATCATTATAATGACCCATGTTTGGAAGCCAATTTATGTCAATTAGGATAAAGGTGATAATGATACAAATGAACACCAAGCCTACAAGGATCACAAGATGACAAAGCAAGGAAAGACATCAGATGCAAATCAGATGATAAGGATAACAAAATATATCATGATGGCGCATAATGGCTTTATTGAGATGAACAATCATATCGAGGGTGATGTGTCCATATGAAAAGGTAACTAAACATAACCATTTGAAGATAGAAGACTATTTAAGGGAATCAATGACATCATATGACCTTCCTAATTAATGGAATGGAGAATCATGTCAGTGAGGAAGAATGGTTAGGTATTCCATTTAAAGAATCATGATAAGGATGAATGTATATCATTAAGTTATTTGTATTTACAAGTTATAGAGAGTGTTGATAACTACATAAGGTTGAATATGGAAAACAATGGGAACAATGATGAAGATAATCATCAACCATTGTGACCCAAAACAATCAATATGGTGAATGTGTGGATCTATAAAATATTGTAACATGTAATGGTGATAATAGAAGTACTATTAGATCAACAACAAGAGGAAAGACACCCATGGCTTGATCTTGAGCCTGAACTCTTACCTGTGTAGTAGTGAAGATGGCAAGAATTTTACTATGTAAGATGTAGGGTTGGAGAACATGATTTTTGACCTGTCTATAGAGGGAACCCTCACTATCCAAGGGGATGTACACTGAGGAAAAAATTAACAATACCTTTGTAACCAGAATAAATAGAGCAGAGGGATGTAATGGTTGCAACAAGAAAATGGGGTGAAAAACCTAGAGTGGAATATGATTCTCATCCTATGGGGATGAATGTGGGAGAGGAGAAAAAAGTATACCCTTTAGCAGTTGCTAAGCTATGGAATGTTATGGATGTTAGTTTAGGGAGTAATCAAGTAGAAGGATGGCTAAACATAAATCAAGAGTCACCAAATAATTGATCTGATGCTTAGGTAGGAAAATAATGTATGCATGTGATTTAGGTAATGTGTGTGTAATTTGATGGCTATGTATGTGTTATGAAACTCCTCACACCCTAAATAAAGTATTGCATAGTTTTCTGTAAACATGCATAAAATGCATTATATGTCACTGATTGAATGTTATCATGCTTAAGGTTATGTGGATACCTATGAATGTTATGGTTATGGTTGTTGTATTTTCACTTAATGTAAAAATAATGATTATTGTTGTTGCAACACTAGATGGTAAAAGTCATGATGAAAACATCAACCAAGAAGAGTAAGATAAGAATAGGGCTCGATGCTTTATTTTTGATAAGGAATAAAAATAGACTCGAAGTGAGATCAGTTTAATGAATATAATCCATTCAAATGCTATGCATGAGTGGTTGTTAGTTGATAAAAAGGGTTTTTTGATCACAAGCTGTCAAGTCAGCTCTAAATCCTTTGATTTACAAATAGTCTAAAGAGAAGATGGGTGATAGGTGGTGTGAAGGGTAATGGATGATATGTATGATAAAATCATGTGAATTAGTGTATCCCTTATATAAGTGACCTAAGAATGGTAATAGACAAGTCTATGTCATATGTTATATATAGACTGATCAATGCAGGAAGTCTATATGTGAAAACCAAATATGGGTTTCAACTTATTATGTTGCTTGAGAGTCAATTACAACATTAGAAGTTGTTGTGATAGTGGGTCTTTTTCTTTATTGTTGTCTATGAGAAGTTAATTGATATAGGAAGCTTTCAAGGAATTTTTATTTTTTGACAAAGTTAACTTAGCCATCCTTCAAGGGAGTAGTCTAAGCTTTTGGATTTGTTTAATGTTCTTGATAGTTTTCCTTCACGAGAGCAGTCTACCTTTCATTTGGCAATTTTAATTTTGTTTTTGGGCTGCTGTCCGTCGATGGAATAATCTACAATGCTTAAGATATTCACCCAAGTAGTATTTTGGTATCCAAATTGTGTTTAGATGCAATATTTTTAGACATAGACAAGTCTAATTAGGTTTAGAGGTTTACCTTTATGAGTGCAAAACTTTAACATAAGAATGTCAATGATATGTGAAAGGGTGTAGTTTTGAGAGACAATAACCATGGGATTCCATCTTGTTATAGATGAAAATTATCCATGACAATGATGTTATGGGTAGAGCCATGGTACCCACATTTAGGACTAGGCTATGACTATGATAGTTAATCACATGGTTTTATGTTGTCATCAATTGTCCTCAAAAGGAGAGGGAAAATATGGGTAAAGGTTAAAATCTCATTTACTAAGGGATGAGATGAAGTTGCACGAAAGGAGTGAGCTTGATCTTTCTTTAATAAAAAATGAATGAAAATGCAAAGCATTGAGGGGCTCAAGTTCTAGTTTGCCTTTTAGAGAGGATAAATGATAATCTCCTGGTCCATAATTATGGGTAATGATGTATGGTCCAAGCTAATTGAAATTAAAATTGCCTCATTTACTCTTTTCCATGTTGGTCATGTGTTGGTTTTCCTTTAGGATGAGGTCATCAGAATTGAATACCTATTGTTTAAGGTGATTTTTATAAGCACATCTGATATGCTCTTGATAGATATGGAGGTAGGTGAGGGCTGCTAAATGACTTTCATCAAGTAGCTCAAGTTGATCTAAATAGTGCTGACAAAAATCTTCCTCAAAAATAAGCTCTTGTAAAGATATGTGAAGAGAGGGGATTAAACTTCAAGAGGCAAGACTATCACTATTTTGAAGACTAAAGAGAAAGGGGTAGAACCCATAGAGTTTCTAATGTTAGTATGATAGGTCCATAAAGTGAATGGGATGTGCAAGTGTTAATCTTGACCTAAAGCACTAATGACTTTGGTGAGAATTTTGTTAAGGATTTTATTAGAGGCTTCTACTTGTCCATTTGCTTGTGGAGAGTAAGGTGAGGAAAATATTAACTCAATGCCAAATTCATCACATATTCCTTGGACTTACTTATTTTGAAGAATTTACTATTATTAGTTATAATCTTATGAGGAACACTAAAGTGACAAATGATATGATGGTTGATAAAGTTGATAATATTCTCCACTTTGGTCAAGATAAGAGGGATATCTTCCACCCACTTAGTGAAATATTTGGTGGTTGTGATGATGGAGCTATGCCACTATGAAGAATGCCGGTTAATTTCCCTAATGAGATCGAGCCCCCATTAAGAGAAAGGATAGAAGTCCTTAGATACTTAGAGCGTATTGGCTAGCACATGATGTAAATTATCATTCTATTGAAAATTTACACACTTTTTTACATAATCACAATAGTCTTGGTTGAGGGTGGGCCAATAGTATTCAAGGTGACGGATACATTTAGCGATCTCTAGGCTACTAAAGTGTCCCTACCAGATCCCATCATGTGTTCATTAGCATGGGAAGCTTCACAATTGTGTAGGAAATGAAGAAGGAAACTATAGAGACCATGTTCATAAAGGATTCCCCCTATGATGTTTTAATGAGAGGTACTCTAAATAAAGGCTCCTTAGGTGTTCCTAGAGAGGTTAGGAGGAATGATGCCTAGGTTAAGGTAGTTAAGAGTTTGGTCATAACAAATGTCAATTGAAGATTCCTCTATAATAAAAATGGTAGGGAGATCAAATTCATTATAGGAGGGAGTGGTAAAATGATAAATGGTGATGAGGATTTGGGAATTGAAAGGCTGAGAAGGGATCTAGAAAGCAAGGCAAGCCGTTGTATCTATGAATTTATTGGTAGATTGAGGAACAGATTGGATCAGGTAATGTTTAAATGATGTTAAGAGTTTGTCAACTAAAAGTTTATAATTTTGAAAGACATCATTCTTACATTTATAATATCCATTAACCTAGTTGACCACAAGTTGGAAATTACCAAAGATATGGATTATCTTAATTACCAAGGTTAGATCAGTTTGAACACCTATCACTAGGGCTTCATACTCAACCATATTATTGGTGCATTCAAAGTCAAGTTTGAAGGAGAGAGAAAGGGGTTTAATATTGAGAGGAATGAAAATAACTCTAGCACCCCCTCCTTGTTGGTACTTTGAGCCATAAAATAATATGGTCATTTGGTAGGTTATGCCATCTTCTTAAAAAAGAGTCATGATAGACTCATCCAAAAAGGTAAGAGGAGGCGTTTGGTTGTTTGGTAAAGGAGCTTCAACAAATTGGTCAGTAGTGACCTACCCTTTAATAATTTTTTTTTGGAATAATTCAAGGTTGAATTTAACTAGGAGCATGAATCACTTATCCATATGCTAATTTTGGTATGGTTTAGAGTACATGTACTTAAGTGGGTCAGTATTAGTGATGACATAGGTTTTATGCTTAAGAATTTAATGATAGAGTTTGGTGGCCATGAAGATCAATGCTAGGAAGAGTTTCTCAATATGTTTATATTGAGTCATATTCTACAAGCATGCAGCTAATATAGTATATGGCTTGTTCTCTATGTTTTTCATCTCGATGAGCCAACATTGCCCCTAGGGAATGGTTGGTGGGAGAGATATATAGGTAAAAAGGGTGGTCATCCTTAGGAGGGGTAAGGATAGGTGGTGACAAAAGGTAATTATTGAGAGAATCAAAGGCCTTTTGGCAATCACCATTCCATTTGAAAGAGACATCCTTCTTTAAAAGGTGATGGAAAGGTTGGCACCACTCTAACTTTGGGAAAGAAATGATTAATGGATTGAAGTTTTCCTTATAGGCTACATAGTTTCTTAAGGTTGGTTGGAGAAGGCATGTCTAAAATTACTCTGACTTTAGTAGGTTCTACTACAATTCCACAAAGAGAGATGATAAAGCCAAGAATATTTTCATAAAGAACCCTAAAAATGCATTTTTTGGGATTGAGTCAGACATGAAATTAGATTAGTCAATCAAAAATGATAGAAAGAACATAAAAAAGGTCCTCTTAGTGTTTGGATTTTCTAAGGAGATCATTGACATAATCCTCTACAATCTTATGGATAAGGTGATGGAAGATATAGGTCATGGATCATTGATAAGTTGGTCTTGTATTTTTTAAACCAAAGGGCATGAATCGATAGCAGGAGGTTCCCTAAGGAGTAATGAAGATGGTTTTAAGTTGATCTAAGGAGGTGATCAAGATCTGATTATATCTTGAAAAACCATCCATAAGGGATAACATCTCATGGTCCATGGTAAGGTCAACTATTTGGTTAATGTTTGGTAATGGAAAATAATCTTAGGGGCATTCAAGTTTAAGGTCACAAAAAGGTGAAGTCCCTTAGTGGGCTTGGTAACAGGAACAATATTAGAGGCTCATTATGGATAATCAATGGGTTGAATGAAATTGATAGATAGAAGATATTGAAGTTATTCCTTAATGACAATAACTATATGAGGGTGCATTTTGTAAAGCTTTTTCCATACCATCTTAGCCTCAAGATGGGTAATGATGTTATGGAGAGTGATAGAGGGGTCAATCCTAGGCATATATTGATAAAACTAGGCAAATGCGATGCTAAAATCTTGAAAGAAGGTGGGATAATCTCGTTGCTCATTTGGGTTCAAGGATTATCCCAATTTAATGATATGAGGATCCTCTTAGATCCCTAGGTTAATGTTGATAGTTGAAGCATGGTTTGGTTCTCAAGAGGGAGAGATTTATGGATATAATAATCTCCTATACCATGGTAGGTGAGGATGGAATCATCATCTTGATGTTGAATGGTATGAATGGTGGGTGAATCACAGTCGATCATTTTGAAATGGATGATAGGAAAGGTTTTCATTTGGCCACCTTGATGATAGGTTAGTGGGCCTAAACTAATGGTGTTGATAAAAAAAATTTGGATGGAATAATTTCAGAGTCCTCAGATTGGGAAGATGAACTAGGTGAGGATGGAGTTTCCTCTATGGGGGTAGTAGTAGGTTTTGGTGAGGTGGGATCTTCTAGTGGATTAAACCCTAGCCCAAACAACTCATGAGGTTTTTAAGTTTTGATAATGGGAAACTCATGAGGTCCTTGTTCATAAAGGCCCATACCAAATCCTTTCCAAGCAAAATGGTGAAGATAGGTTTTAGCAAAGATTGGATTGCTTGGATAGAAAAATTAGAAGTGAAAGGTTGAATAGATGGGGTGGTGATAGGAGCAAGGAGTGTTCAATTAAGTCCCTCATCAACAAAATATGTTTTATTATTGGGAAGTTAAAAGGGGATGAGGGTTCCTATGTTGGAGTTATAAGAAGGGTCATTTTTAAGGTTCCCATATTTTTGGGGAGTAAGAAAGGCATCTAATGCTAAAAGTCAGTATTCCATGAGAGAGAGATGTTATAAAGTTTGTGTCAAGGAGTCCTCAATGGGGATATGGGAAGAAGAGATAGAGGCACTAGTTGAGGCTTCATCATTGGTGATAGTAGAGGCACTGTGGGTCAAGGTTGATGGCATAGTTGTGTTAATGAGGTTGATTGATTGTAAGGGAGATGAGGGTAGAATACAGATATCATTAGGCCTATTGGTCATGTTGCAAGATGTAAAAGGACTGGGATTAACCTTGATGATTATAAATTGCCCTTCATGTTCAAATTTGATGCAACGATGTAAAGTGGAGGGGATGCAACTCATGCTTGGATCCAAGGGCATCTAAGTAGAATGTTATATTAGAATTCACCCTCCATAGCATAAAATAGATCAAGGATGGTATGAGGTCACAAGTGTATTTGAAGAACAATGATCCCCAAGGTAGTGGCCATGGTGACATTAAAGTAAAGAAGGATGGCTATGCTTTTGTCCATGATGTTATTTGGTAAATGTAGCTAATCAAAAGCATGGGATGAGATTATGTTAATATTGGCATCCCATCAGTCATCACCCTTTTGATGTGAATGTGATTAATGTATGTGGTGGCAAAGAGAGGAGGATCATATTCCTTTGAATGGGTTGGAGGTATCTCAGAATCTTGAAAGCTGAGATATTGGAATGTTGGAGGGCTCTAAAAAAGGATGTAAGAGGTTGAGGGTCATCTGGTTAAACCTCAATGGATTGCATGGCATCTATTAATGGTTATCAATGGTGGGGTAAGGTGTTGATCAATTTTTAAAGGCTCATCTTCACTGGTGTTTGGTGAAGTTTATTCAATACAGTTTGTTGAATATATGTGAAATATTTGGTGGGAGGGGAACTAAGTATGGACACTTTAGGTCTTGGTGATGGCATGGCCATTGGTGTTTAAACCTGGTTAAATAGTTGATAATCTAAAGAATAATTCCATGGAATGGATGCATTGGCTCTTCCATTAACCCTTTTTTGAGCCTGAGATTGGGTAATCATGTGGATAGGATGGACAATAAGCTCAATTAGACTA